>CAEFZY010026169.1:0-146720 GCA_903066815.1 Brachyrhaphis roseni
TGTGAAGATTTCTGAAAATTTTAGACTTTTTAAACTTGGGAAATGTCCTAAGTTTTGACTTTTGCAATTTTCTTTTTAGATGTTTCTGAGTTTAAATCAAAACATTTCTAGGAAAAAACATCAGAATTCTTGAGAATAATCTTAGAAATTTTCTAGAATTTTTTTTTTTTTTTTTAGAAATTTCAAAAATTTTCTAGAAATAATCAAACATTTTTAGATTAATCCCTGAAATTTTCTAGAAAAAAATTTACATTTAATTTTTTTTAAAAATTTGACTCTTGAAACTCCTAAATTTCCAAGTTTTTTTCTAGCAAATTTCTGAGATTATTCTAAAAAATTTCAGAGTTGTTAAACTTACTCCTTTTTTTCAATGACCCTCTGGTGTCATAAATAACTGTTTCCAAAGGTGAGGCACTGCATATATTATCCCTAAACTTTAATATGGGGATAAAAAAAACTAAATCTTACCAAGCATTTTTGTCTAGTTTCTAATGCAAATATTCTACACTTGAAATAAGATAAAACTAACTTACAAGTAGCTTTTTAATACAGATATGGAAGTATATTTTGAGTAAACAATTTAATATTTATTTTACAAAAAAATTGTTTCCTTTGGCAGATTTTTTTTCACTTATTACAAGACATTTTTCACAGTTTAGGTTGAAAAATCTGCCACTTATTGACTTACAATAAGTTTATTTATCTTGATGAAAAGTTACTTCATCAGGGCAACAGAAAAAAAATCAGATATTTTATGCTGGGCCAGATGAAAAGCCTGAATGTTGCAGAAGGCATCCAATTCTCCCTGAAGTGAGTAAAAATAGATCCAAGTCTGTATAATCAGGCCAATTCAATATGCAGGAATGTCATTGTACCTGTTGTACGTCTTCAGGATGATGAGAACAACAGCAAGAATGATGATGATGCCGATGACGATGACAGCAATCATAGCCCCAGAGCCTGAGAACCAGACCCAGAAACAGTCGTGAGCCTGACGAACAGCTGCTTTTCACTTACATTTACAAAAAATTACATTTTATCGTCTTGCTGTAAAGAGCACCAAGGTCAAACTTTAGACTCTCCTGCAAGGATCTGCAACCTGCGGCTCTGGAGCCGAAAGTGGCTCTTTTAGACCTTCTGCATTGGCTTTTTATAACTTTAGCTAAAAGTTATAAAGATTTAACTAATTTTTTTTTAATATGTATGCAAGGTTTTGCAAAAAAAAGTTGTGTTTTTCCAGTTTTCCTGCCATATTAGTATTAAATTTCTATAGAGAATGACATTAAAGTATCATTAATATATTTTTAGATCTGTTTGTTGAAAACTATGTGGAGACTGGAAGTCTTTTACTTTTTTTCCATCCCACAGAAAAAAAATCCATCTTTGTTTTAGCAAATTTTTATAATGATCCTTATTTTAAGTTATAAAAATAGAAATAACAGTGATTCTTTACAAACGCCTAGGTTTTTCAGCAATATTTGTATTGAATTACTACACAAACAACGCTAAAAGTACCAGTAATATTTTTTTAGATCTGTTTCTTGGGATCTTCCAGATTTTATGCAATAGAAAAAAAGATTTTTGCTAAATTTATATTTATCTTTATTTTAAATAATAGAAATCCTTGTAACATTTAAGTTTTATTTGACTAGACTGATAGAGAAAATTACTTTTTAGGCTTTAAAAGATGTAGCAACGCATAAATAGAACCTTCAATATAGCAGTTTTGTTATTTTATCAATCAAATCTAAGATGTTTTTTCTCTATGCTGCCAAATTACACCAATGTGAGAAGATATTTAATATTTAAGAAGTACTCATTGAAAGCAGAAAAGGTGATTTATTCATATTTTATCAGTTTGTTTATGGGTTTTATCAACACATTCTGCCACAATGAGGACAAAATTAAAATGAGTTTATACCAAGTGTTGCAATATAGCAACAGCATCAATTACAAGTAAACAAAACAGAGCAAATATTTTCTACTGCATGCATGACGGACTCTCCATTTCACCAGACATAAACTGAAATGGCAAAGAACCAAAAACATGAACAGAATGTAAACTTGCTTCTTACTCTGGATCAGAATTTGTTCTGTAGATTTTGTCACTGCGGTTGTGTTTGAAGAAACTGTAGTGCTGGGAGCAGGTGAAGCAGATGAACTCATTTTCAGCAAAAACCTGCAAGAAAAAGAAAAACTTTCAGCTTTTTTCAACAAGTTTGAGATATTGAAGAACATCTGCATTAGTTTTCACTCAGATGAAGACGAGAAAATATATTTGCAATAAAAAAAGAAAGCAAGAAATATGTGGCACAGCAAGTTTATTTGTACAGCTCTGTTTTGACACATTCAAAGTGCTTTCATCAGACAAAACGAAAAGCCACGTTAGCATAGCCACCAATCCAACAGTAACAGTAAGTTGTTTCTCTGCCATTAGCACATTTAGCAGCGTTGACGGACAGCGCTAAGACCGCCTCCTGGTCGGGAGCGGTGCATTAGCAAAGCAACTCAGGGAGGAGGTGGAAGAGTTTGACCTTTTCACAGATTATCTGTCTCTTAACAAACATGTAGCAAACATATTTTTATTTTAAAAACTTACATACTGCACCTTTACGTGGGTCTCATAGTAAATCTAACCATTGAGTGACATCTGGTGTAATGTTTTCACAAATAGGAAGTTTGCATGAGTTGCTGTCTGAGCGAACCTTTGTCTCCACCGGGAAGGGATCGTTTGCAGGGACAGCCCTGACCCACGGCTGTTTGCAGCTCATTTCCTGAACTGTGTGAGGGATCCTCCAAAACAACAGAGGATCTCTGCGTGACGCACAACATTAGATTAGATGGAAATCTGAAATCTACGCTGAGGAGGAAAGTCTAACTAACCTTAGCATTCACAACATGCTATGCTAACTGCAGCATAGCAGCAAGGATGGGACGGGGGAGGAAGGATGAGCAGCACAGCATGAGATTGTGATTGACAGCACCAAAACCCTCCTCCTGGATCTGATTGGTTGCTTCCAGTTAGCACTGGGAGAAGGCAGAGGACCTCAAACTTTTTCATTTCTCTTTATTAAAGTTAGAGCTCAAACTTATTTCCATTTTTGTTTAAGCTGTCATAGCAGTACAATATGAGACAGATAATCTGTGAAAAAATCCTTTGTCTTCTCCCAGTGCTAACTAGAAGCAACCAATCAGAGCCAGGAGGCGGGTCTTAGCGCAGTCAATCATGACTCCATCCCTACCACTACATGCCAGCAGATAATCGGTCTTTCTGTTACGGTGAGTTGTTCCTCCGCCATTAGCACACATAACAGCGTTTTCCTGAGGATGATTGACAGCGCTAAGACCCGCCTCTTGGCTCTGATTGGTTGTTTTCTTAATAGCAGCTTAGGGTGGAAATGGAGGAGGTTGATTTTAACAAATATGTAAAAAACATATTTTTTATCAAAGTTGCAGCTTTAAACAAAATTTAACATATTTAAATTTTCTCTCACGCAACATGGAAACAGAACTAGCCTTCTCAAAATTATACCTAAAGTATCACATTATATCTTATCACATAATGTGCAGTAAACATTTTAAGTTCAGGTAAGTCACAGTAAAGCTGCAAAGCGCCATTTGAGGCTGAACTACAGCGGCGCATGGAAACAGGTGGAACTATCTTGTCAAATTTGCATTGACAGTAAAAAGCTGAGAACCTCGGCGGATGGAAAGTCAGGACATAAAACCAGTCTGCTGCGTCTTTCTTCTCTAAATCTGATCCACCTGTCTGATGATTGCAGTCAAATGAACTGGAATCTATGCAAAACATTTCAATTCACAAAGATATTGCTCAGCTACATAAAGTTATAAACCACAGAAGTTAATCAAAAGATGCTACTGATTGCAGTTATTGTAGCAAATTGTATTTAGTTTTAGTTTGAAAAGTAAACTTCACAGAAAAGACTGAAGGAGAAAACAAAAATTGGAATTAAATATGAAAATCTGAGAATGTAGCTGGTGCTTTTCTAAAAATGTCTGTAAAATTACCTTTTAAAACTTAAATGCTGTTTATTTTTTAATTTTATTAACACTTACATGTAGACAAACATTTACTTTATTCAGGCAGCTGAAAGTTTAATCAGCTTTTAGAACAGATTAAATGTTTAATTTAATTAATTACAAGCTTTTGGTTTCCTGTGTAATCCTGAAAAAAAGTATTCAAGTTATCAATGCAGCTGTTCCAGGGATGCACTGATATAGAATTTTGGGCCGATATCAATATTCAATATTAATATGACTGTTATCGTTGATAACAATATTAGCCAATGTTAAATATTTTTCACCACCATTTTAACATTCTTTGAAAAAAACAAAAAAACAACCACAAACAGATGGAAACAGGATGAAAATAAATATTGGTTATTTTTAGCAGCTCGGTTTTATTTACTGGACCGAAACCGATATGTAAAAAAATTGTTAGTATCGGCCGATATCTATCCTAATCTTTAAAATTAAAATAATGAAGTAAAAATTTTCCTCCCGCAGATAGACCCTTTGTTTTCTTGTTCAGCCACATATTTTATATCTTTTACTTTTCTATTCACAATCAACTGCATGGATTTTCATAGTCAGCTTTAGCGACATGATTCAGAAAGAAATATTTTTAGTTTGTAAGCAATAAAAAAACTTCTCCTTGATGTCTCCTTCCCACGTTTATTACCAATGTTTTATCCCATAATTTATGGGAAACTGCAGCAGCTCACTTTAGTTTAACAATCAAAGTTTACAAGCTTTTCATGTCCTGGAGACCAGTGGGAATCAAAACTGAAGAGGCTATAAAGAAACCTGACTGACATGAAAATGAAGAAACAGAAAGTTGAAGGAATCAAGATTTATTTTTTATTACCTAGAGATGAAAGTTGTGTTGGATGTTTCTGTGTGCTGAGCGAGTTATTCAGCTTCCTGCTCATCAATGAATCTTTAAGTGTTGACATTAAACACAAAGGTTAATAGTGACATCCATCAGTCACTGTTTACAGACCTGACAGCTAAAGATAAGTGATTGGATTGTACGCTGAAAAGGTTGGCAACGCAACTGCTTTGGAATCATAAAGAAGGATATTATGCAGCAAACGATGGAAAAGATTTATGTGAGCAACATTAAACAGAAAAGGACAGATTTACTCCAAAAATATTCATGTTTAAACGACGAAAAAATTCCTTTTGCCTCTAGATCATGTATGTCAAACTCAAGGCCAGTGGGCCAAATCTGGTTCACAGAAACTCTTTCTGTGGCCCTCAGAAACAGAACCTGAAAAATAACTTGTGTGCTGGAATATTATTTTATCAGTCAAATCAGCTTTTATTTGCATAGAATAGAAGAGGATTCTGACGACATAGTATTACAACTTTATTCTCATAACACTATGACTTTATTCTACTGAAATGACTTTTACTCTCATAGTTTTATAACATTATTCACATAGTTTTATGACTTTATGCTCGTAATTTTATTTTATTCTGTTTATTCTTAGTACTAATACTCTGTCGTACTGTTCAAGTCTTGGATCAAGTGAATCGAGCGATTCAGAAGTTGAGCTTTAGTTCAGTACAGAGACTTCTTGGTCTGCTGGTGGGGGAACAATCATCTTATCTTGAATGTGAGCAAGACAAAGGACATGGTTGTAGATTTCAGGAGAAACAGGAATGTGGCAAACACTATTTCCTTCATGCAAGATGAAGAAGAAGAAGTAGAGGAGGTGGAGGAATAAAAATTCCTTGATTTCCACCTAGATAACCATCTGGAGGCGCTACAGACAGATATTTAATTATCACAGAATCTTAGGTTAATCAATATTTGCAGCAGATATTCTATTTTGGCTGTCTGAAGCACAAAGTTGAGTTTTTTATTTAGTAAAGAGACTTTATTTAGTTTACTGAACAAGCTTGGCAATAAAGACAGAGAGTTGTTTTTAATCTTCGGTGCTAGAATTTAACTTTTTGTAAATGTTTTATAATTAGTTTGGTTGTTTTCTCTCTGCTTTCCATATGAAGCATAGTGACTTTTAAGTCACTATAATAAATACATCAAATCAAAATATGTAATGTGCTACTATCTCTACAACTAGAGATGCACCGATCCGATCAGCATCGGTGCAGATATTGGAAAAAAATCTAGATCAGGTATCGGTGAAAAATCCATAATAGCAGAACTGTTCAGTCTAATTTTGTTTTGTGCTCTGATCAATGTCATGCTTTGCTATTTATTTTACATTATATTTAGAACAATTTGAAAGGTTTGTTGCAGTTTGTTTCATTTTATTTTTTTACATGTTTTACAAAGACAGTCAACCTATTGTTTTTGTCAGTTTCTGTTAAAGTTGTTTACATCAGTTTGTGAAGCTTCTGGTGTATTTAAGTGAGTTGTACTGGTTCAGAGTTATCAGATAAATGTGTAATTCAGTACATTTATGTCTGTGTTTAAGTAAAAAGAAATGTTTTAAATCAGTTCAGCACTGTTTTTCTGTAACAGATCAGGCGATGCTAAACCTCAGATATCGGTATCAGAAGCTGAAAAAAGTGGATCAGGGCATTCCTAATTGCAACATGATAAAGTCTGAAAAAGTTCATCTCTCTTGCGGTGAATTGTCACCAATCAAAACGCAAACTAGCTGCATGACAGATATGTTCCTTCTGTAGTTTCTGCGTCACATAAAGAACAGATAATGCTGATTGAGATGCAGCAAATTCCTTGGAGAAACACCCACTTTTCACACCTTAAGCTAATCACATGTAGCCACTCCCTATCCCAATGCCGCTCCATAATAATGCAACTATTTATGGCTCAACTCTGACTAATAATTACACCCTATTGCCTCTGAAGAATGCTGGCTGAATGATTCAGGAGAGAGTTGGACTTCAGATAATCTATCACTATTATAACTGGAGAGGTAGTTTCCATGTTTTAAATGAATGAAACCTTCTATAAGCTGCTCTAGAGTAGCGGCTATAAACGCATTTTATCTATGATTAGAAGTACCAGCAGTCATAAACATCCCTTTTAAAATCATGAAAACAAAAGAGAAATTAGTTGGTTACAATCAATTCTCAGAACTACAGAACTGAAGGACAACTAATGTTGACAAAACACAATTTTGCAATGTAATCAAATAAGAAAAGCAAATTAAAATCATGTAAAATTTTGTTCATGCGATAAATCATTAATAAACAAAATTGGCATGTTTTCATTAAGCAAATTTATTCTTGTAATTCAAATTTGTGCAGTTTTATATTCAGTGGAAATATATCTATTGTTGTTATTTTTGTCTATTCAATAAAAATATGCCTGGGAGAGAAAAATGTGTGTGACAGACTTGAATTAAAGTTATTTAATTTGTAAACTATTTAGAAAATAGTTTATTAATGAAGTATGTTTGAATACTTCCCCAAAGGAAATTAAATGTTGTCATAACTCGTGTCATTAAACTATCTTCAAATAGTTGGCATAAACAGTGATGCTGTGGGCAGGAAGAATCTCCAGTAGCAGTCAGTCTTGCAGCGAGTCTGACAGGCCTCTGACTGACTCTTTTCAACTCCATATTTGATGGATATTTGGGGTTGTAGTTCAGGTATTATTTGAGCTTTTGAGATGCTGATCAGCTGCTCTCAGTTGTAAAGACAATGCCTTGTTGTCACGGTTACACAACAAAACGACTACAGAAGAAGAAAAGTAAGAAAAATAAATCCTTCCTGCTGCACAGCATCCAAAACAAAAGTTCTGGTTTTCAGAAACCCGCTGCAGCTCTTCAGTTCTTTAAAAACCTCCCAGTAACCAAAGTTTGCCTACAGAAGTGCAGAAATCTCCCTGTTTTGTTTTCACCAGCAGAGCAGGAATGGATTTCATGCCCTTGGTGTCCCGACAACTCCAGTTACAAGCGGACTTGGAAAAACAAAGAAAGAACACACTGAACCCGGAGATTACGTCTTTGTGTTCAAGAAGAGAGCAGGTTGCTTATTCAGAAACAACAAAAGGGCTGAGCGAACTCACTGGATAAAGAAACAAAATGAACCGAGAGCGAGAGAGAAAAACCTCCTCCAGACTGCTGACGATAAAGCTAACTAGCATAGCATTACGATAAAGCTAACTAGCATAGCATAGCACTGAGCATGGGACTGGGAACGACACTGATTAACATCCTGGACTTCAGCTCAACATGTTTTAGCTTTGATTTATTTTTGGTGCAGAAGCCATTTTGTTAGAGGACCAGATAAATTTCTGTTGTTTTCACTCATATTAATAGTTCCTGTGATAAACAGTAGTGATGTTGATGTCTATTCTTTTTAAATGTGTAACTTTATGTTTTATGTAGATTTAAAAAAATGCTTTTTATTAATTATTATTATTACTATTGTTCTTTTTTGATGGAAAAAGCTTGTTAATCCATCATTATGTCACTGAAATTCATTATATTTATAAATGAAACCTGGCCTTTATGGCAACTTTCACATGTTTTCTCTGTCTATTTTCAAATAAATAAACAACAATGTACGAAACATTTTCATGTAGTCTATTTTTAGAAGTTTCTTAGACCAAATCCTTCATTTGACCTAATTTTACATCGTCTCTACATGTTAAGTTGCTCAGATTTTTTGTAGAAGTTTTCTAATTACTTGCACAAAAATGTTTTTCATGAACATTTTCAATTGTAAAGATGCTTTTTTGTAAGTAATCCACTTGCATACAAGTGTTGCTGATAAATTCACTTCCCCATTTGCTGGTCTTTTCCCAGTAATAACTGCTAATTTCTCTTTGCGCTAACTGCTGCTCTTCTCAAATGCTACAAATTCAATATCCTCTCTTCCGCCGTGAGTAAACAAATCATGTGCTCCTTTCATTCAGACAGAGGAACTCTTCAGTTTCCTCTTTTCTTTCCACCGGGGGAAAGAATAGGCGAAGCTGAAGGGCATTTGGGCTTTGCTCGCCACAGAATGGTCTCCAGCGCACATAAACACAATCAGAGTGTGACCTTTACCAGATTTCGCCTGCTGTCAATATTTGAGAAGGTTAATGAGGAGAACAGAGCGTCTATTAACAGCCTTAGGAGAGCAGATATGAAATTTGAGTTCAAAGAAGTGGACTTCCCACTTCATTTGTTTTCCAGCTGCCACATTGATGAGAGATTTAGCTGTGACATTTATTGATCTGGATCAGCAGAATGACGTCTCATGTCGTGACACGTCATTGGCCGAGTGATCGGTGGAAACAGAAGCACGACGTTAATAAAAAGAATAAATATGGGAGGTAAATCTTAAACTTAAAGGCAAATATTATGACTCTAGAAGCAAAAATCCCTCATAAAAAGGAAATTTTATTCTAAATACTAGCTTCCAGTGTTCAAAACAGATTACTATAGCAGAGGTAAAGTGTTTCTTTCTGAAGCAGGAGTTTGATTGATGCGTTCATTGAAAGTGTTTAAAGCGGCCTGTCGAGTGTAAAACAAGAAGAAAGACAGAAATGGAAGAGCAGTTTAGAAAGAACAAACAAAAGACTTGACTTGTCTTCACAGTTTGTGTAGCTACTGTTATAAAAGGTTCTGCTGCTCATGTTTGGGACACCGGATTTGTTAACAAATGAATAAGTTACATTTGTTATCATGTTTAAAAATGTCTCTTTTATGCGTTGTGTAAAGCCCAGTGAAAATAACTATTTTTATTCTCCCTTAAATGTTCTGGATAATCAAAAACCCAGCAGAAATATTAAATCTTACCAAATGCGTTTGCTTAGTTTCTAGCACAAATATCTTACTACACTTAACATTAGTATTATGGGAGATAAAACTAACTTACAAGTAATTTTTTGGCAAGTTGTAAGAGCTTGTTTAAAATCAATAATTCCTTAATATTTTGGAAAAAAAACCCAAACATTTTTCCCATGTTATAAGAGAATAATCTGCCAGTGGAACTAGTACTTTTTCATAAATATTATGGAGTTATTGACTTAAATATCATCTTGCTGAAAAGTTACTTTTCAGTTAGTTTAATCTTATCTCAAGTGTAGTAAGAAAGAAACTAAACCAAAAATACTTGGTAAGATTTTGTGTTTTTGCAGTGTAATTGTTAATAACCAGCAAATTTAAGGTGTCGGAATACAAAGCGTTGAAGTTATACAATGATTTAATTTATTAAGTAGAGAAAAAGCTATCCAAATCAACCTGGCTATGTGTGAAAGAGTAAAGGCTAACCCCATTAAATCAAAAATCAACCGTTATTGACAGTTTTTCACCAGCCATGAGATGAGAAACACTAATTAGCATCTATTAGCATAGAAATGTTTGCAAAACCTTTGATGGGGATTTAAAAATGGCCGCCACAGGAGAAAGACCAAAAAGAATAACAACGTCTGTCCAAAAAACATTTTAATGTTCCTCAAAACTATTAGGAATTTCAGAAAAAGAAGGCCATGCTGACAGGTAAATGTTCCTGTCTACCTGAAAAGGATGAAGATGAAAGTACGACCTTTACGGTTAGGTAGCAGGACCAGAACCCCAAACACTCCACTAAGTCCAACTCTGAATGAAAAATTAATGGTTTTTCTGTGGCCTACTCAAAGTTCAGACATAAATCCGACTGAGATGTTGTAGCATGATCATATAAAGGCAATTCAACCTCTAAAACCCTTCAGTGAGGCAGATTTTTATCGCTCTACCAAGGTCATTACAGGGGTGTTCAAAGTGCGGCCCGGGGCCCATTTGTGACCCTTGAAACAATTTTGGTTGGCCCTTAATCAGAAATTCAAGGAAGCTCAGGCAGTAAATACAGATTTAAAAAGATTAAAAAAAAAAAATAAAAAAAATAAAAAATACACAGACAATATAAGATACTAAAATGAAAAATGTAAGGTGCAACACATGCTTTTCATTTTAATTTTTTTTAAATTTATTTGTAAAAAAAAAAAAAAAAACAGTTTTACTAAAAAACAGACTTGGACATTCCCTTTTCATAAACTTTTCAAAATAAAGCAAGAGTGAAAAAAACACACAAAAAATGTAGAAAAATATGATCAGCCTGAAAAGGTTAGGATGCTGTTTGATGTTATTTTATTTTTAACCTGGCAAACCTGCAAAACATTTTTTATGTTTTAAATCTACAATAATTTATGAATCACTAAATTATGTGGCTGCTATCATGTTCATGTTCATAAAATAGTTTTTGCAAAAAGAAAAATACTAAAAGGTTTGTGGTCCCTGGAGTTGTTTGGCTTTATTCTCTTGATAATCAAAGTCATCATTTGATATTTCTGTTGATTATTAATATATGTTGGATAATCAGAAACATTTATTTATATAGCACATTTACAACAACCTCAGCTGACCAAAGTGCTTCACAACAATCACAACATCACAGCAAGATAAATAATAAAACAGAAAATAAAATTAAGTTTGGTTAAAAAAAATAAAAATAAAATAAAAAATATTATAAAACTGGCACAAATACCAAAAACTAATAACATGAATAAAAACTGAGAGATGCTTAATTTCACATGCAGCAATTTCCCCCAAAAAGCCCTAAAAACTTGAGTTATGTTGAATTTACGAAGTACTAATATATCCTATTATTGTTTGTTTTCTTCTCTGAGTATAGATAATCAGTGAAGTATTAATATATGTTTTTTGTTTTCTTCCCTTACTATAGATAAAACATGTTCACCTGGCAGATTATTTCACTAATAAAACTTTATTCTTACGTTGTAGGTGAAATCATTTGCCAGTAGAACAAACACGTTTTCATCAACATTAATGAAATATTGACTTAAAACAAGCTCAAAAGTTACCTATAAGTTAGTTTTGTCTTATTTGAACTAGAAAGTGTTTTTACAGTGCATTGTTCTCATTCAGGTTCAATCACAGCACACACACACACACACCCACACACCCCTAAACATGGTAGCGTTATCTCAACAATCCAGCCATAAAAATGTAGAAACAGTTTTGTGACCTACCAAACGGATTCCTCTGTGTTCCAGCTCAAGCCCTCCCCAGGTGGGCGCTGAGCAGCGATGGTACCCCCGCTGTCAGCTGGCCGAAGGAGGCATAGTCCACCTGTATGAGCCTGGGAGATCACAGCAGGTCTGCTCAAGGTGTCAGACAGGAGAAATGGAGGAACACAACACAACTTCAGCTGTAATAAAACTAAAATATGAGACAGGGAGAGGGATGAAAACCAAGCAGAGGTGTGTCGGTGTGCGGTTTCAGTGAGTATTAAAGGAGGGAGGAGAGAGAAGGGGTAAAAGAGGAGGAGACTCCACGTTTGCTGTGCAGAGAGGAACCATCTGAGGCAGCTGGTTTTTCTGGTCCTTCCGCCCGGCCCTTAGGCGTGCCTGATCAAAATGAGCTGCTCTCTCCATAACCTTGGCCTCTGGAGAGTGTCAGTTTGCATCTTACATACGGGTGCAGAGTGCTTGAAGTCACGAGGTTTGCATGCAATAAAAACATAAATCAGCTTGTAAGTCAAGTCAAGCTTATTTGTAGAGCACATTTCAAAAATACTTTACATCATAAAGTTGTAATACAGTCACTATTTATGAATCAAGCAATAAACTTTACATTTTATCAAATGCCATCATCAACACAGTATGCAGAAGTGGGGAGAGTAGCCAAAAATTTTACTTAATTAATAAAGGTAGCACTACTTCAACATATTTTTACTCAAATAAAAGTAAATAATAGCCAAGGAATTACTCAAATAAGAGCAAAAAGTATTTGGTAAAAAGTCCACTCAAGTACTGATTAACTGATGATTTATTTTTTTATTAATAGAAATAAAAAAAAAAGGGGCCTTGTCAATTACAAAATTAATCATATTGTATTTTAGAAGACTGTTTTTAACGGTAAAAATTTAATTAAAGCCACAGTATGTAACTTTTATGAATTTGGTTTTTTTTACATATTTGTTAAAACTGTCATTATTTTGTGACAGGATGGTATGAGAGATAATCTGTGAAAATCTATTTCCTCTGCCTTCTCCCAGTACCAACTAGAAACAACTAATCAGAGACAGGAGATTTTTAGCGCTGTCAATCACAATCTCATGTGGCTGCTCATCCCTGTGCTGCAGCTAGCGCAGCCTGTTGTGAATGCTAAGTCTAGTTAGCGAAGTTGATTGACAGCACTAAGACCCTCCTCCTGTTTCTGATTGGTTGTTTTGGCCGGAATGTTGTGCTAGTTATCAGTATTGGACCAAAAAAAGCAAGGCTTTAAAATTGTGATGCTTTTGATAGGTCAGATAGACTCAAAAAATTATCACAGCAGCTGCATGGGGGGCCCAATCTAATTTTTTGTCAGGGGGCCCAAGATTCCTGGCAGCGCCCCTGATCGGTGTCATCAGTCTGCGGCTCCAGGATGGAGCTTCACTTTCCCTCCAGGGTTTGGGTGGAGCCCATCATGACAAAACAAGCAGCATCATTGCTTTTATACAAAAAAGTGTAACTAAACATCTCCTGCATTGTTAGAAATTCCTTACCGTGCCGAAAGTGATGCAGATGACCCGCTTGTGTGTGTCCCATTATGTGACTGTTAAGAGCATAAAAGGTGGAGGGTCAGGTTTCACAGGGGAGGAAAACCACAATAAAAAAGGGAATCCATTCGTCTCCATCCAGTGGTGGTGCTGCACACATCACCGAGTGCTCCAGTTGTGTAAGAGTCTAAGTGTTTTCATTCAGACACCTGCAGGAATAACAATAAAATGTGACTTCAGGAAATTCTAGTCTGTTCAGTAAGAATGACAGGAATCCTTCGAGAGGGTCTTCAATAACGCCTACAGACACAAAACAAAACGATGGCATGAAAGCTTTGGCTGTTTAAGCTTTTAAAAGACAATTTATAAAGATAAAGTATTTTAGTCTCTTTTCTAGTGCAAATATCAATACACTTGAAATAATACAAAACTAACTGACAAGTAACTTTTTAGCAAAATATAAGAGTCAATAATTTCCTAATATTGACTTATCTTGTTAAAGTAAAAATATTCTGCCAAAGGAAATAGTACTTTTTAAAAAAATTTAATTTTACTGACTTGTATTATTGACTTGGAAACGAACTTGTATTACTTGCTGAAAATTTACTTGTAAGTTAGTTTTGTCTTATTTCAAGTTTACTAAGATATTTGCACGAGAAATTAGACCAAAAATGCTTAGTAATATTTTGGTTTTTGGCACAAAAACACTTAGGAGTCATGCACTTGATTGACAAGTGAGAATTTCTGAAAATAAAGTTATAGTAATATGACTAGTTATAATATTTCAAGAATAAAGTCATGATATTATGAGAATATATCTGTAAATAAAAATATTAAGGCTTAATTTCCATAATAATTGAACTGCCTTGTTGCTGAAAATGTTATATAAATAGTAAAATAATAAATAAAAAATAGGACTTTATTCTCATGTTATTTTGATTTTATTCTCCTAATATTAAGACTTTTTCTTGTAATTTTCTTTTTCTATTTTCTTAGCATGGTCCTACTAAGAGTTATGGTTCATGAGAAAACCTATAAGTATTATATTATGGATTTTCTCACAATATAAGAGAAAACCCAAGTTTTATGAAAATTTCTGCCTATCAATTAATCGTTAGTCAATCAATAAAATCAATCGCTAACTTGCATCGATTAAAGGGACGCAACAAATTTCAGATTATTTGTCACAACATTTAAAAAGTTAATCATTTTGCTCTTATGAACCAGCTTCTATTGTTCTGCTACATAAAATCCACATTTGAAACATTGAAATTTGTGGTTGTAACGTGAAAAATTGGGAAAACGTTTGCAGAGCGTGAATACTTTTGCACAACACCTACGTTTGAAGCTTCTGGGCCGGTTAGCACCCACCATGCTAACCTGATCTGCAGAGTCGCCCCTGGTAGGTGTGCACACGTCAACATTCAACAGTGAGGCTCATTGTGAGGAGGAATTCCCCGATCCCCACCCCACCACGAGAAAGAGGGGCTTTTCGTGCCTCACCTCCCAGCTGCTGCGCTTTTCACCACATGAGTGGCGCTCTTTGTTTTGCAGCTGCATCACAGGTGCTTCAGACATAAAGTTTGTAGTTGTGCTGATTGCGAAAGCAGCAGTGGAAACAGGACTCCTCCCTCCATCAGGGGCTCACAGGAGGAAACTACTGCTGTAAAATACAACACAAAAAATCCTCCTGCATGCATCCTTGATTTAATCATCTATTATATATTAAATCCTTTTAATAAGCAACAACTTTAAGAAGGATTTTGTTGCGTGTTTGTTTTAGTTTTCAGCAGACAGATCAGTTTTGTCTGAAAGCATTAATCAGCCCCCAAAAAATCAAAGCATTTGATTCATAAACCTTTTGTTTCTTCTAAACCCATTTGATTTCTTTTTAACAATCAGAACCGACACATCAAAAGTGTGGCTCTGCAGCAGAAAAACACCCAGAAAATGAACGACATAAAGGCATGGCTTTTAAAAATGAGTCTTTATGTATTTCTCTATGTGAAACAAATGGACTTCCTTACTACACAAACAGAAGCAGATAACTGTCAGAGACAGAGAGACCATGTCTGAGAAATAGGTACAGAACATGTAAAATACACATACTGGTATCATACAACTGGAAATTATTGCTTGTTTTTGCTACGTTGTTTTCTGGATTTCTACGATATTCAGACACGATATTCAGATCTCAACAGAAACGTTACAACAGTGACAGTATTAACGGTATTATTGAGCTATTTAAGAACCCCAGAAGTAAATGAAACATTCAAACCGAGTCAATGTCGAACAACAACACCAAGACAGTTGGTTTTGATCGAGCATCGTCAGGATACATGTGGTTTTTGTTGTTTTTCTTTTTTAACGTTTTTTTTTCTCCCCATTACAACAAAGCCAAGGAAAAGCTGTAACAAACTGCACACTGAGACTGACCTCAGCAAGAAAAGAAACAAAACACTTGGCATATGTACATAAATATACATCTTCTTTTCAACTGTGACCAAAGTGCACCAGTTTAAATCTCCATGATTACAGAGTAAAAAATAAAAAGAAATGTGTTTTCCTCATGCTCTGCTGCTGCGTTTTCTTTAAACCATCGAAATGTATCGGCTCCGGTAAAAAGTTCACTCTGTCAGAGAGCCGTTTCTCAGAAAAACAGATGCTTAAAACAAACAAAAACACTGAGTAGATATATATTTTTTAACGTCCATCTGCTGCGCCGTCCTGCTTTCCGTCAAACCTCAGGTGAACATGCATCCCAGCAGCTCACTCCTATAGATCCAAAAGGCCTACAGGGTTCACTGGAGTGTTTTACTCACTGCAATATAATGTGCTGGTGAAAAAGGCTGACCAGATGCTGAGCTTGAGATAAAAGCTTTGCCTCAAATAAAGAAGAAACTCACTTGCATACACACAGACATGTCTTTTTCTTAATGCTTTGCAGCCAAACAAATAGATATAAAGCTGCCAAATGACGTAAGATTCAGACACCTGTTACAAGCAGTTAATCATGTTTCTTCATCTGGTTAAACAAGCAGGTGAGAAATGCAAAGAAACACTAAAAATCCATTTGTGAATAAATGCTTTGGTCGGTCCATTTCATGTTTTGTCTTTTCTCCCCCGCATCAGTCGGCTGCAAAAAGAACCAGAGAAACCATTTTGACATATTTACAGCACCCTTCAATTCACAGAGAGAGAGAAAGTGATCCTCAGTGCAAAACAAGCAGTTTGTCAGAAAACCTGACATGCAGAAAGCAAATGAAAGGGATGTGAAAATACAATTTTAAAAAAAGAGAGACAAATATCACAAAACCCCTTTAAGAAAAGGAGGGATGAACTGTTTTCCAATCCATCAAGCTTTAGCAAAACTCGCCGCCAACACCAATTCCCTGCCATCATGAACAATAGCAAAAAAGCTTCAGCTTCTCGTCTCCAGAAGTAAGTAGGCATGCAAAAATTGCTGGGTTATCAAATACAGAGTATGAATACACATCTAGTTAGCAAAAAACACCTTTCAAATAAAAAAAGAAGACAAAAGAAGAAGCAGAAATAAAGAAAGTCAAACAACCAGCGCATCTTTGTTAGTCACGTATGGCGCTTCATGCGGTGTGTGACGTTAAATAAGTTCCTTTTTCTTCATATGACTTGTTAGTATTTGTGTTTCAGTACATATTTTTCATAACAGAGTATATACATGCAGAGAAGAGCGGCAGCATCACACACTCGGTCCTGATGCAAGACAGCAGATTTGAAAAAGAAAGGCTAATATATCTTGAAAGGAAAAACACAATGTCCTGGGTGATCGTTGTATAAATGAAGGGAAGAGGTGAGGGACGAGCAGCAATGACAGCTGGGAGTGATACGTGACAGGTGCCTGTGTTCGGACAGGTGTGTTCGCCCCACCCTTGTTGCTGAAATCTGAGGAGGGGGGAGTTTGGTGGGTGGGAGGCCAGGCCGCCGCTCCCCACGCTGTCCGCAGAATGTGATGAGTGTTTGTGTGTCATCCATTCCCTTCCGGCCGCCTCATTCCGTCGCCGCGCTCCACCAAAAACGCCGTCGTTCGAAGCAATGTTTTGGTTTTTCGCTTGTAGTTGAACTGAAATGAGGGGCGTCGACGCTCTCTGTGAGTGCAGAGACGAGAGAGAGAGAGAGGAGGGAGGGGGGGCAGGTGTGTCACGGGTTCTTTTAAAGGGTGCGGACGCCGCGCCGCAGTCGGGAGGCCGAGGTGGCGGGGTCGGGGCGGAGGTTCCCCCACCGTCCCCCCGTTTAGTTGAAGACGGCAGGAGGCCCGTCGGGACGTCTGGTCTGGACGATCTGCTGCTTTGGCCGCACCGCCTCGTCCTCCTCCGTCTCACTATCGCACACGTGGACGACCACGCTGGGGGTGGACTCTGTCCCCGCGTGGAGCTCGTACTTTTCACCTGGAGGGGAAATAAGACGATCAATCAATCAGTCCATCAAGCTTATTTATATGGCAACTTCAAGTGCTTTACATCATAAAAGGACAAGAATAATGAAATATTCTAATATTTAACAATTATTTTATTAATTGATTAATCAATAAATCTGACGATTAATTGTCATAATATTTGATTAATCGGATAAAAAAATGGCACCTTGACTGCAAAAACACAAAATCATTTGAACTAGAAACTAGTTGGTAAGATTTTGTGTTTTTGCAGGGTTCTGCAGAGTCTTGATTTAAGCACTTAAACCGTTTTCTATATGTTAAAATACATTATGGATGCAAATATTTATTTTTTTAAATAAGAAAATAAACATTTTATTGCCTAAAATGCAACACAATAAGATTATTTTGTGAATTTGAAACATATTTACAAAAGTGTTTTGTATCTTAATCAATTATTTAAAAAAATGAATCAACAGATCAGCTGTACAGATCCAGAACTACAATGGAATGGTTTAGATCAAAGCATATCCAGAATGTCCCAGTCAAAGCCCAGACCTAAATCCAATCTAGAATCTGCTGCAAGACTTAAAAATGAATCTGAAAGAAACTGAAATTTAAATTTTGCAAAGAAGAATGAGCAATTTTTTTTAGTCACTTCAATTTGAAAGAAAAGAAATGTTGAAAACTGTGCATCATTTCCTTCCTGCTTTACAATTATTCACTTCATTGTGTTGGTCTGCTGGAAACATGGAGAGATTTGTTTCTGCAAACGTAAAACCAGGTGAGAAGGAAGTGACTACATTAGCAGGGAACTGCATGTACCAGCCAAATTGAACATCAATTCAAGATGAAACAAAAAGCTCCTTCCAAAAATAATCCAGATGAACTCAGACTGAAAACACACACTTAGATTGTATCTCGGTTGCCATGTAGATGTGATCAGACAGCTGGCAGGCGGAGGGAAATGGGTGTTGCGGTGCCAGACACAGAGATGGGGGGGCAAACAGTGCTGCAGTTACAGCAGGCGGCAGACAGAGGGCGCCAGCGAGCTGCGCTGCGCCCTGATCTGATTTGAGACGCCAGGATATGAGGCGAGAAACAAAGCCATTTCCTGATGCCTCGTGTTTCTATGGCAACGGCAGAAAGTGGCTGTCTGAGCTAGACTCGCTGTCTTTGTGAGTGTTTGTTTGAGATAATGTTTTTTTTTTTTTTTGACGGAGATAAAAAGTATTCAGCTGAAAGCAGATTTGGAAATGTGTTTTTCACTTCACATAGCTGCTGCACACCTGATGAAAATCTGCAAAACAATAAGTGTTTTCAATACAGATGTGCGCAAATCTCTGCCTATATTCTGCTAATTTAAAAAAATGCAATTGCTGCATTTACATTAAATAAATAAAATTAAAATCACATGTGAAGCAATTTTTTTCACAATAAGTCATTAAAAATCTTGACGGATTTAAACATTTACATAAAATATATTGAGATTTCGGCCATTAGTGCAAACGTCGGCGTCTTATTCACACTTTCTCTTTGTCTGCGGCGTTTTTAGAGAAGTGTAGTTAGCGATTTTGAAGAAGAGTTTTTGATTCAGTATGTTCGAATGACGCTGAAGTTTTTCTGAACTGTGCAATGCTGTGAGACTGTCCAAAATAAAACAACAAAAAACACAAACCATCCTCCTCCTACAACTTCCTGTCGTCTTCTTCGTCATTTTCGCCAGTAGTAACATCCGTTTGTTGATCATGTGACTCGTGTGATGTCAAACGATAAAACCACCTCATGCTAGAGCAAAAACCTTTTATAGAAAAACGTGTGCTTTTTCAAAATTGTTCTTTCCAATTAAGCAAATTTATTTATGTAATTTCAGTTTGCACATTTTTAATAGAAACACAGTTAATAATTGCAAGACGTTGCGCTGCAGAGCGGCTCTATGATGCCCTGTGTTTGACCTCACATCACTGCTGCAGCACATGCAAGTCTGCAAGATCAAACTTTAGCAGAAAACTGGGAGCCAACTCATTGCTGCATAAGCTTTGCAATCCTCTGCCTGATTAAACACTCCACTGTAAGCTTTCTGTGTTACTTTTGCACCCTGTCAGCAGTCTCATGCATACAGATGGTTAATAATCACTGCAGAACCAGGCTTGGTGCAAAATGTAGCAGCAGTAGACATCTGAGCTTGAAAAGCTTTCAGATTTTCAGTTAGCATTAAAGGAAGTTTTTATAACGACAACGCATTCAAACCAGCTTATTAAAGAAACAGATTTATGACAACCTTTAAAAGAGAATACTAGCTTTGAGGAAATTAATTACAAAGACTTGCAAATGTATTAGCAGGATTTTACATGAATTGAAATACAAAGCTCTTTCTTGTTGTTTGTTAACTATGAATCCTTAAGTTTGAATGACCCCTTAAGTTATTTCCCTCTTCTCTTTCAGAAAACATGTTCTGTATGTGCTCAGGCAGAAGTTTATTAGATGCCTATAAGAAAAAGCTATCGATTAAAATCCATAGGATCTGGTATGAAAAGCATGGGAGATTTTATTTTTAAGTCGTATTGCCCAGTCCTAATTTCAATACTACTGCAAAGAACTCATTTCATCCTTTTATCAGAGTAATAGAACAATTAAAAAGCAGTACAGACCAGGTCCTAGCTTAGCCACAGCACACAGCAGGTCATAGTTGATGACGGGCGTGGCGTCTTCGCTCTGACTCCAGCCGACAGGCGGAGAGGCGGGTGGAGAGATCAGGAACTGTTTGACCGGCTGGGGAGGAGCCAGATACGACTTGTCGATGTCTTCATCGCCGTTCTGGATCTGATGGACGGAAAACAAACACATGATGCGTGTTGTTCCTCTACGGAAGAGGTGAGTGGCAGTAAAATATATATATCATGTCTGCAAAAAATAAAAGGAACAAAATAAGATCCATGAATCTGAGGAAGTCGTTAGACTCCCGAGTTCTTTATGTGCAATTTTCTAACAAAAAGCCACAGTTTGAGGCCTCTTAGGTTTAATAGCAAGCTTGTTCCGATAAAAGGATTTTGGCATTTTGATAGCTTGTAATTGCAGTAACTACATTACCTACACGAGGCCTTTATTGGAGCTCTAAAATCCATAATCCTCTTACGTCAAAGTACAAGAAAGTGCTGGAGGGTCATAGTGGGTGAGGCTTTTTGGAAGAAAAAAAAAACGCTAATTTGACTCAAACTGACACGATGCAAAACTCTGAAGGGGCTCAACCTGAACTGTCCTGCTACACTGCAAAAAGCAAAAAATCTCAAGTATTTTAGGTCTAGTTTCTAACACAAATATCTTAGCATACTTGAAATAAAGCAAACTAACTTGCAAGTAACTTTTCAGCAATATATAGGAGCTTGTTTTAAGCAAATAATTCCATAATATTGATTAAAAAAGTACTTGTTTCACTGGCAGATTATTTCACTTATAACAACCAATGTTTCCCATGTTCTAAGTGAAATAATAAGCTAGGAGTAAGGGATTATTTACTTTAAACAAGCCTGTACATCTTGATGAAAAGTTATTTGCAGGTTAGTTTTGCCTCATTTCAAGTGAAGGAAGATATTTGCTTTAGAAACTTGGTAAGATTTTGTGTTTTTGCAGTGTACTCCTATTTATAGTTAGATGAAAGCTAAGTGGAACATAAGCAGAAACACGGGAGATAAATCACAGTAATGTAATGTATTCAGCAGCTCCCCTGGGCATTTCCTCCTCAGACACCCACCTGAGCGAAGTAGAGTTTTAGCTTCTTGCCGTTGAACTCGGACTCGTGCAGCTCGATGCGGGCGCGGGCCGCCGCCTCGGGGGTGCTGAAGTTGATCCGGACTCTCCTGAAGCTTTTGAACAACTGGAAAGTGACCTGGTCATCGTAGATCCTGAAGAGCGCTTCAAACCTCTCCTGCAGAAAATCAAATAATAAAAAAAACAATAAAATCTTGAACTTTGACCAAGGAACTCTGCTTTCCTGACCATTTCAAGTTGCAAGGTAGATTATATTAGAGAAAACAGAGCATCTTTCTCAAAATATTACACTAATTTTTCTTAAAATAGTGATGCTGTTTGACATTAGAATGTCATTTTATTGTTCTGCTAATATAAAGCCACCTCTTAATTAAAATAATCTGCAGTTTATCATAAGCAATTCAATGCTAAATGGCCATAATGTCCAAATTATCGCCCCGTTTTATGTACACCGTCATCTTTCTGGGGATCTAGTAATTATAATCTTTGTTTCACTCATTGCTTTAATCTTGACTATCATGCCTTTTTCTTTAAACGTCAAGTGTACTGAAGGTTAAAGTTTTAACCATCAAAACTAACAAACTGAAGCATTTTGCACCCATTTTTGTGGCTTCTGGTAAGCGGTGAGCTTGCACTTCTACCAGACAAAGTTGCAACTTTTCTAAGCCAACATGCTAAAACAATTTCAAGAATCTTTTTACTTTTTCCAAGAATGTCGCTGTAAATTTAGTTGATTTGTAACTATTTGTTCATCTCATTTATTGAGTATTTTATCAGTTATTTAAGATGGACTTTAAAATACGGACACTTTGACATTCGATGTGATATTTCTCCTTTCATCATCGGTCAACTGTCCCTCTTAATTTTAATACAATTGTTAAAACGTCATGAGATTTTTTCATATTTTTTGATAAGCAGTGAGATTTGTTAACATTATTTTCTGACTAATCATCAGAGGAAAGACAAATTCAAATTTCACTTGTTTCAGTAAAGCTCTGACTTCTTTCCCTGCTCTTTTCCTTCTGCCTCAGGCACCAACCTTTAGTTTTTCTTTTTTGTAAAACTAATTTGTCTCCTTGGGCACCAGATTGCCCTCCTCAGCTGTGAACTCAATCAAGCAGCTCAGCAGGAGGGCAAAAAGGAAGAAGGCCACCAGGAGAGCTGATTTCTGAGTAATCAGTGGTGCTATTCGTTGTTTCCTTGTCGACCGTCTCCCAGCCGCTCCAGTAGCTCAGATTCAGTGGAAAATAAAAAGGTTGATGGGCAGGTTGCAAACTTGATTAGATAAATAACCATTTTGTATTTCAATTTTTTGTCACTTGAATGTTTCAGATCACAAGACAAATTGTAATATTAGAAAAAGATAAACATGTAAAAAAAGAAGGTTTTTAAAAGGATAATTCCATGTATTAATTGGAAACAAAGCTAGACAGGTAAAACAGCCTCAATGTGAAGATGCAATCAGCCTCCCCTGGTTAAGTAATGAATTAACCGAGTTCAATTTCTTTAACTACACCCACCCGATTACTGCCAAAATTGGTAAAAATTAAGAAATAACCTAACCTTAACATGTCTGATAACAGGATGCAGGCTAAAGGATTTCAAAAGAAACACATTGCTCTCAACAAAAGAAATTCAAAAACATTTAGAAATAAAGATTATTGATATCTTTAATTTTCAAAAGGGCCATGAAGCTCAGCAATCCACATTATAGTCCGGTAGATTCAGTTCAATTTGGTAGCATTTATTACATTTTCAGCTGTGTGGTTCGTTCACACTGCACAGTGTAAAATGACCCAAACATTTGAAAAACCTGTTCCCCTCCTCACCTGTGGGGGCGCTGCACTAAGAACCACCAATGGAAACAACATAAAAACCTCTGAAGACGACACCGAGCGCAGTTTCCTTCTTCACAAAATGGAAACAAAAATGGAGTAGCTTCAGAGTTTAGCGGTTGAAGGATTTCTCTTTCTCCTGCTAGCTCAACGCTAGGATGTTTGTTTTGGTTGTATTTACCCAGAATGCCTAGCGCTGCAGTCCGCTTCCCACTTTTGCAGCGGTCCACTTGGTGAACCAAGACCGAGGTTTTTCTGCGGTCCAGAGTTTGCTTTTTCGGTCTTCATCAGAGTTTGATTGCACGTTCACACCTCCGCAAACGAAGCGGAGTTTTAAGGGAAAAACGAATTGGAGTTTGATTAAAACTGACTAAACAGGGCAGGTCTGTGAATGCATCTCTAGTGGGCATCAACAACCCACCAACAATCTCACAAAAAACGCTGGACTTTGACCAATTTATCATGCTGCTGCCATAAAGTTCTGGATGGATATTTGACCAATCATTTTGTCAGAATGGATAAAATGCATTTAAATTGTTATATTTTTGCACACTGTTTACATAAGTATAAGGCTATGGTTAGATTTTCACTTTTATTCCTCCAAATATTGTAACATTTTCTTCCCATCGTCATGGCAAAACAGTTTAATCTCAGACTCATCTCACCATGAAACTTTTTTCTTCACAAACAGCAACTTCGGACTCAGAAAACAAACTTTCCTGAAGTCCCACATGAAATGAAAGCCACATGTTTACAATCTGAGGCATTAGTGTCAATTGGCATCCACTGCTCTTCAATCAGCTCCCAACTCTGTTACTGCATGACTGATCTCAACTGAAAGATATTCTATTTTTGCCAAATGTTGACAGAACTTAAAATCCTCGCTCTTTTAAATCTTTACAATCAGTGCTGGGCTGGGTTCTTTCTTCTGCCTTAAGATCATGTATGTTTGTGAAAAACCTGAAAAATCTCTATCAAAATGGATTCAAGATATATTGCTTTTACACATACACACATAAAAAAACCTCTGACCAGAACTGTAACTTAAGTGCATTTAAACACAGTGAGTCTGCTGTAAAATGACAGCTTTCTCTCTCTAAGGACTTCACATCATCAATGTCTCTGACGCACTGGGCGGTAGATGATTCAGCAGACTGAAGCAGAACTACGGCACAGTCTGTTGTTCACCGCGGTCAAATAATCAGGACATCAGAAATATGCACAGGCCCTTTTCCTTTAGCTCTCTTTCCTTCCCTTATTGCTTTTGTCAGTGTTTCTCCCCTTGTAGGAACATCTGATCCTCCCTTTTCAATGCAGCTGGCTTCACTTCAGAACAGACTTGACCTCCATCATGCTTCATGCCATTTTTAGGCAGATTTCTGGTGAGTCCTGGAGTTAAGGAAAAGGGGTCAAGTCAGGAAAAATGTGAAACATTTCCTGCCTTAAGGGTAATCAGGAGAGATTGGAAACAACTTTGAAATAATAAAGGCCAGAAAACTGTGATTAACAAGATATGAACTGCATTTGCTTACATCTTTTATTCCGTGCATTCATTATTTGTGTTAATTCTTTTGAAAACTTGCAAGATTTTAGTTCAGTCTTTTAAAAAAGCTGCAAGATGTTCAATAAACAGGAACAGTTCTATTATAATTATTATTGGGTTTGAGATTGGACCCACTCCTGAAAGTTAACGTTACCCAGTAGGTCTGGTGCAATAAGCAATAAATCAATTAATTGCATGATAAATTAAAAGGAGCTTAAACATTTTCATTTGCATGATTTATTGTTTTTTTCTACCAAAAACTGGATGATAAAAGCCTTCAGTCTGGTGTTTTGGTCTCAACTAAACCTTTTTTTGAAGGACAATTTTGTTTACAGAGACTTTATAATTAATTTCTTTTTGTTTTGTTTATTTATTTTGAATATTTAAAATTGTACATTTAATTGTAAATGTTCATTAGCAATTACAGTTTATTGATCTTTGATAATGAGTTCTTGCATTACTATTATCATTATATTATATAAGATTGTCTCAAAACAATATTATCATTTATCGCAATAACTTCTGGGACAATTTATTGTCCAGCAAAATTTGATTTTGTGACAGGATGAAGAATTTAACCAAATATTAGTGAGGATGAATGTATGTATTTGAAATTTATTATAGTTCCTGTTGTATAATCATTCCACCTCAGCTCAAATGCATCATTAAAACTGTCATATTTGTGTATGTAAACAAGACTATCAGCTCTCTTCTCAGCTCTGCAAAAACAACAGAATTCAGATCAGTAATGGCACCTTTTTATATAGATATGTCAACAAACTAATGATGTTACAAAATCAAGCTGCCAAAGTCTATTAGAATAAAGTGAAGATGTTGCAGAGGTAGGGGATTATTTTGAGCACAAACATGCAAACGTTGCAAGACTTTGTCTTACATTTCACTGAAGTATTGTTCTCAGGCCCAGCCTCCTCCCTGCAATACAATCATGGTTTTCTTGAGAATGACAACACGACGCTTGTTTGGCCTTTCAACAGAGCCCACTTAAGCCCTTATTTAAGCTGTGAATTTTCCATGAGCCATGCCAGCTACTATGACTCACATGTCAGACGCCATGAGTAAAACCGATAAGGTTTACAGTCGCCCACGCAGGCGCTTCGCCGTGGCTACTTCCTTAAGCTAAATTGGTGTTTTGGCGTGAGTGGAGATGTGGGAAAGCTCAGAGATTGAGTTGCATAAAAGCACACTGCGCTGTGCCGATATTTGATAAACCCACGGCTGATTGGTGCGTAACAAGTGAGCATGCTGATCACTAATTTATGGGCTCTTTATGAGAGAACATCCTGAATTCATCCTGAGAGGAGGGAGGCGAGGGGCAACGGCGAACAGGAGAGGGGTGTTGCGTTACGCTTGGCCCTCTCATCTGCCGTCGCAACAACCTGCGCTGTTTGTGCGAGTACAAGTGAAACAGCAACAAAGTTTGGGATGAATAATATTTGGACAAACATATTTGTTATAGTATTGTTGGATGTTGAAAGGATCCACAATTTCTTCCCTGTCCCGTCTTGCCCAAAATGGCCCGATTGCAACTAATAGTGGAGCTACTTCAACATATTTTTACTCAAGTAAAAGTAGCCAAGAAAAACTCAAGTAAGAGTAAAACGTATTTGATAAAGCCTACTCAAGTACTGATTAACTGATCATATGATCAATCGTTTAAAAATGACATAATCAGATGGATCAAAATATAAAGTTAAGAGGAAATTTTGGGTTACGGTAATTCATATAAGTAACAAAAAATAAAATCGAGCAAAAAAAAAAAAAAGAATTCCAAATTAATTTCCTTCAATAAAAAACTGCAGTCTGGTGAATTTTTGGTTAAAACATGTTCGTTTTTCATTCAAAATCCAGGAATTTTACTCAAGAAATAGTGGAAAAACGTTATAATAAATTCCTCAAGTAAAACTAAAAATACTCCGAAAAGTATTTATTTTTCAAAAAAGCAACTCAAGTTAATGTAATTGAATAAATATAACTAGTTGTATCCCATAGTTTTCAAAGTGATCTGAACAAAAACAATGCCTGAAAATTATGATTTTTAACGTATGAAAGAAGTTTAAATCACTGAGGTGCATCACATCACAACTACACATCCAAACAGATTCTCCACAGGACCTGCAGTCAATAAAAAAACTGTTGCTATTATTAATTGTGATTTCTTTGTATTTATTTGTTGCCTTGTTATGAACTTGTGACGATACTGTCGGCTCTCATAGCTGAATAAACTTTTAAATTAATTAATAAATGACTCCATCCATTACTACTTTAGTAAACAATGTGCTGCTGTACGACGTCTATGTTTGTCTTCTGAGCAAGCGGGTCGCTTTGGGGTCGTAAACGGTTCGCACAGAAGTCTGATTTTGGGCGACTTTAATTAGTAGCCTGAACATCCATACCAAGAAATAAAACAAAAAATAAAAAAAACCTAACATTTCAGCAAAACAAATTCAGAATTGAGCATCGAGAAATGCTGTGTAAAAATTGCCAAGTCACTAAAATCTTTTTCACATGCAGGGAAACAAAAGTCTCTCCTGTTGACCCAACGTTATTACAAGTGAAATATATTAGCTATAGATTAGTTAATATAAAGTACATTTTTAAGAATATTCATTTAAAGAACAATGATAGTTACAACATTTTTACATAAAATAATCTGAGAAGAGTAGTGTAAAATCGTTTTCAGCCTCCCTGAGCAAATATTCTGCAGAACCAGCTCACATCGCAGCTTAAGTTCAGTCAGATGGATCTAAAGAGTCTGTTTTCAAGTGTTCCAAAAGTAGATGCATTTTAAGATTAATCAAGGAAAACATGAGAAAATGAGTCTGTTTTGTTCACAGCTTTTGCTTATGCAACAGAGAAACTTTACACATTCAGGATGGGAAATGAAAGGAAGGAGGCGTGGAGTCGCGGCTCTCATGTAGCTCCCAGTTTGGCTTAATTAAAGTGGAAACTGTGGTCATCATTACTAACCACAGGGTTCTATAAGTTACCGTTACGCAACACGCAGGGTGTGCCTGCTTCTTCCTACCTGAGCACTGTTGCAAAATGAGTCAGGCTGCAGCAACGTGCATCATGTTATTTTTGTCGTAATGAACAAAATTACTCAACTGAGACTCAAATTCAAAGTCAGACCCCTTGACAATCTTAACTCAAATCACCGGCAGATTATTAGAAAGAGCAAAGAAGAGCTTCTTTCCCTCATATTTCATGTCCCATTGACCTTTGGAGCGACAGAAAAACTTCTGACCTTTTTACAAATCAACAACTGAAATTTGACCTTCTCCCATTAGATAAAAACATTTGATAAGTTGCCAAAGGAATGATTTCTACCTGCTTTAAAATTAGTGAATAAAATCATTTTCGCTGAGTGTTATTGTTGGTTTGGGTAGGGGTTGCTATTTGTAATATTTTATGACTAAACAGGAATCTGAACCAAAATAAATGGAAATGTAGAGTAAGAAAACATCCAGATGGTTAAACTATACATGGAACATGAGGATTTTATGAATATTTACCTCCATAATTCATCAAAAATACTAAGAGAAGTGAACTCTTATGCAAAAGTTTAAGCACATAAGTGTGAAAGTGTTTGGTTGTAACAAAATGGAACAAATGGAAGTAGAAAGTTATTTCTAGGTATAGAAAAATTAGTGAGGAGGCCAATTACCCAGACAATAAACTTATTATGTTTTCAAATCAATTTAAATAAAATTGTAAGCTTTTTAATGACAGTTTGGCTTTTTTTTCTTTAAGTAAAACCAGAATAACAGGCTAGCTAGTCAGGCTATCTGCTCAGGTAGTCTGCTTGCAGCTTCCTAATAGTAGTTCTGCTACTTTATGAATAGTGAGTGGTTCTGGTTTAACTTCCAAAACAAGACTGCTTGAGTTTTGAAATATTTCCAAAACATTTTCCAAACAGCCAGTGAACCGATATGCAGCAGCAGGTGGGGGAGGGGCAGCTCTGCTTTACTGTATTCGCCTTGCAATTGGAGAAAAGTCCGGAACTTTTTCTTTGTATGGAGACTTCAGACAACAGAAACAGCATGCTGGACAAATTTCAGAGATTTAGAAAAAAAATCTGAAGCAAACTAGGGCAGCAAATGGCCGGCATGATGAAATTAACCCCGGTGAACCGCAGCCATCAGTCTCTTTGGTGATGAGGCAGTTTTGTTCCTGAGGCTCATGGAAAAGCTGTCATCACAGTCGCTACATGGCTGTGGGCATGACTCACAGCGTAGCAAGCATGGAGCCGGCTGCTGCTGCTGCTGGCACACAATCATTTGAGGTTTATCGGGTAATGTCAACACGGTTCGTTCAGAGGGGAGTTTAAACGGCAGGGATTGGCCGGATCGAGCTGACAGAGACGAAACTGAAACATGAACATTTTCCACTCTGTTGATGCTCGCAGTAACGCGTAGCTTCTCAAAATATACCTTATCTGGATGTCTTAATATTAACAACAACAAATCTATCTCTATTTTTTCAACATGTATTAGTTTTAATAATCAAATAATTTGTTTACTGCGCTGGACAAGTAACAGGCTGACTGTACAAGATAGTTTAAGATCTCCATTTGGAGGAACAGGAAAACTTTGAGTAAATTTGGCATCATTTGAATGAATGAATGGGGTTCCTCAGGGCTCTATCCTTGAGTCACTGTTATTATTTATAAGATTATGGAACATTATAACATCTCTTGGCAATGTATTTGTTTATAATTACTTATTTAATGTTTTTTATGATTATTTTTCTGATTCATTTCTTATTTTTCAATGTAATTTTTTCACTTTTGACCCTTCATTTCTGTTGAAATGAGGGTGAATTACAATGATACTACTGTCTTCTAATAAATTAGGAATTCAGCGTTATGTGGTTACAAATACAGTCACTTTCTCCATCTTTTTGAAGGTATAATTACGTTTTATTAAGGTGCAAAGACCACCGACTGCAGCCTTTTAGATCCCTGTTGATGTAATGCAGGAAACAACAGTAAATGTACTCTAATCTACACAAACTGTGTTCACTAGAGTCTCTGATAAGCTGTTGGTCTGTGTTGGTCTTTTGTTTCAACTATCTTCTCTATGTGGATCATTTGAGTCACATTCATTAAAATTCAACCCACAAAGGAAAACAAACTGCAGTGAAATTAAAAACCTTTCAGATTCGTGATGAGGGTTACCAGCAAAAGTTCTACATAATTACAACTAGTTATTTCCTTAGTTAGCTGTAATTATCAATTTACAATTCTCTATTTTTGTCAATTCACTTGTTGAAGCCAGTAGCCTGAACTACACCATTCTGAGTCCAACACAAGGTTTATTCTTTTCTTCCCCCGTAAATTACTCGGCGTTAAAAGCAAACACGTGTCTTTATCTCAATCTAATCCAGACCCTCACCACTGGATAGGATTTGGGTGAAAATCACAAAAACTAGGTCGCCAAGTGGCAATGCTATACCAAAATAGACTCTGCTGGAATTATTAAGAAATTAATTTCTTAACCATTTGGAGCATCGTGTTTAATTACTGATCTCCTTAAAAAGGGAGGAATGGTAACTAAACTGGTGGGCGCACAAGGGAGGCAGACTGTTGAGGCGGTAAAATATCACGCTGCAATCTCGTCCTTATCACATTTTGAGATTTTTCCATGACTGTTAAAAGTTAAAAGCTAATTTTCCATTGGAGTAAGTTACGACTGACCGTCTGCATTCTGCTGAAACGTTAAAAAGCCAAACGTTTCCAACAACAAAGCATGAGGGTGTTTCCAGAACTAATGGTTTTTTACCAACCTGCAGAACAATAATCTAATTTTAATATAATTATCACCCACTGTTAAAATACAACAAAAACAAAACTATCTTCCCTGTTTTTAAAATACATTTATGTTATATCTATAACTGTTAAAGTTCAGTAATTTACATATTAAACTGAATACATTTTCAGTAAATATAGCACCCAAAACAAAATACAATAAATAATATATATATATTAAAAAATAAATTAATATACCATAACTACAAAAAATTAAAAATGTATTCAGAATAAAAAGATTTCACGTTATCTGTTCAAGAAAATTTAGCTCTCTGCCTATGCTGAATTTTGAATAAAAATTTTATTTACTCCTCTAAGCAATGCAGACCTGCTAGAATAACCTTTAAATGATTGATACCTGCATCCCTGGCTTACTATTTAGAAATAAATATTCACACAACAAAGTCTGGGAATGACAAAACAACAAAAAACGTTTGTCTGCCTCTAAACAGTGCAGGTGTTATTACAGTGTAATCAATACCTTGAATAAGGAGCCGACACGCCGGCGCTGCTGCCATTCCCTTCAGGCCTATGTGTCCACATTAGGGAGCTTGAAATCAGTTTATGGCATTTGGGGACACATTAATCCTCTTTGCACCAATTTGGTCATTATGGATTTTATTGAGGCAGGAGCTTTTCCTCCTCTGCAGCACTTAGGCGTGGGACTGAACGGACACATGCTCGCAAACCTTCTCCTTTGACACTCTTAACATACAAGTATGAAAACAGGCTCCCACGCAGACCCATGCACTTTAGAGGGACTCTAGTGCAAAGTGTTACACAACATCACACAACGAGGCAAGAGCATGCCACAGGAACAGGTTTCACCCAAAACACAGGGATACATACTGCCTAATCTCCTCCTTTTTAAGAAGTTTCTGCCTGATTACTGGTTTTAATATAATTTGAGTCATAGTATAATGATAATATAATGAGTCATAGTTGACTAATTTTCTATCAGGGGACAAAAATGGCTCCAGCTAAGTGTTGAAGTCCAAGAAGTTTCTTTATGTGTTTTTAAAGTGGGATTTTGTTTAGTTTTGATGCATTTAATGAACATGAAATACAATGTCTTATCTATCGTAGCATAGCGCTGGAAAATATGGCAGGAAAACGTTTCATATCAGTCAATATCGCTAATTATTGATTAGTTTTTTATTTTAAATATATGGAATAATGCCAAACTGGTGGAGTGACCTCTAGTGTTTTATCCGCAGTTGTTTTTATGTTTTTATTTTTTATTTTTAAGCAAAACCTGACACTGCTACTGGCAAGTTACTTAGCAACCAGCTGTTGCTAGGTAACCAAGCAAGTTGATTTCACCAAACTAGCTTAGCTAAAGCCTTTTCTTTGCCTACATCTCCCAGAATGCTGTGTGGTTCTAGATCATAGTTCAGTATTGAATATTCTATCAAGTATAGCAATGTATATTGTTATTGATTTATTGTCCAGGCCTAATCGATTATGATTGATCAAGAGAAAACTGATTGATTTATTGATGGATCCCTACTTAAAATTGCATTAGTGATCTTTAGTTTACAGTTTGCTTCATTACAAACATGTTTGTGCAGAGTAAGTCCAATAAACTCCAGTTGCCATGTGACAAAATTTCCTCCGTCCACATTTTTAAAAACAGAACTCTGCGTTCCATTGCAAGACCTTCTAGAGTTGTCTGATTACTGCGCAGGCCTTTTTGTCACATGGTAACCGGACCCCCCATCCAGGAGACGGTCCTTTTGTTCTACGTCACCATAACGGACGCGGATCCAACCCTTTATCTGACACATGAGTCCCAGCGCTTCTCTAGGGTTTCAAGTCAACATGAACTCCCCGTCTCCGCCTGCCCGGCGGCCGGACCGAGAGGAGAGGGCACACCTGAGCCTCCGAGCTCAGAGGCAGGATCGCTCAACCCTGCCAAGACCCAGATCTGGTTTCCTTCCAGCGCCGAACACGACACCGTCAACCGTCTGTACGCATCGGCTCTATCCTGCTAAACGCCAAACAGCTAGTCAGGGTCCGACAAAATACAGTTTTAAAGGCTGGTTTGAAATTTTATTAACATTTAAAAAGACTTTATGATTAATTGAGGTACATCAGTTAATCATACATCGACTGCCAGTAGTAATTTTGCTGCACGATAAATTGTCCCAGAAGTTATTGCGATAAACGATAATGTTGTTTTGCATTATTATATTTTTGAGTAATATAATAATGCAATTTCCCAAATATCAATAAACTTTAAATTCTGGAACTGGAAGACATTTTAAATATATAAAATAAATAAACAAAAACAACAGAAACGACAAATGAAATGAATTATGAAGTCCTTCAAAAAGGTTTCGTTGAGAACAAAGCACCAAGCTGAAGACTTTCAGGATCCAGTTTTAAGCAGAAAGAGAGAAAGGAAAAAATGAGAATTACTGCACCTGGAAATTATTGAGCTCATTTTAATTTATTGTGCAATTAATTGATTTATTGCGACAGTCCTAACTGCCATTAACATGACTTTAAAATGCCAGACTGTAACATGGTAAACAATTTGAAATCTGTTTTGTTCATGTTGTGAATTTTTATTCATTTTTTGTTTTTGTTGAGCCTCTGATTTTGGATGCTGTGCAACTGGAAGGATTTCTGCTCTCCCTTTATTTTTTTAATTCTGTAGAGCGGTCGATGCGTAACCGTGGCAACAAGATTTTGTTTTCAAAACTGGGAGCGGCTGATTAGCATCTCTAAAGCTCAATTAATAGATGAAGTTTCAAAGCCAGAGGAGTTGAATTGGACACTTTAAGGAAGCAGATGGTCAGATGGAGATTTAAAAAGGAGCAGCAAAAGCAAATGACGTGGATTAGCTGTCATCCAGGACATGTTAGCTGTTAGCATGTCATACAGCAACAGCGTCTTCAGTCAGAGGCCTCTTAAGATGCACTCCAAAACTGACTGCTACTGGAGATTCTCTCTGCTCACAGCATCACTCTTTTGAGATAATTTAATGATATGAGTTACAATTATTCTAAATGGGAATTTAATTTCCATTTAGGATAAATTAAGAACTTTTGAATTTCAATTAAATTGAGTTTTAATTGTACCTTGCTTGTCTTAGCCGATACCGATTTCTGGTTTTCTTTGATGAAGTCTGACCTGCTAAATCCGATTTCAATCAATGCCAATTTTTTTTTATTAGACTGTAAGAATAATATTCCTATTCAAGCTTCACAGTGCAGGCTTTATCAGATTTTTGCTAACACATCATTGTGTGTCATGATGTTGATATGTTTATACACTGAAAATGGACAGACTTCTTAGCTTTGATGGATTCCATTAAAAAGGTAAAACATCATTATAAATCAAATAGAGCAACTATCAAAGGACGGTTAGCAACATCTTATATAAAGCTGCACAGACGGGGGAAAAGCATCAAAAATGTCAGCAGAAATCCCTTCTGTTTGGCTGAACAAACAGCACACAAGTCAATAAATGCCTCCTTCTGTGTCTGAAGTGACATCATTACTTTTGAGAACAAGCCAGACATATGAAAGAAGACACAGACGGACAGGTTGCAGGACAAACAGAGTGACCCGGGTCGACGGAAATTTTCTCCCGAGTCTTCAGTGAAGAGTTGTTTGTGTGTGCGTGCGTGTGTGTGTTTGCTGACAGAGACGTTTCTCGGCCTGTAAGTCCGCTGACTCACTGTTGTGGTTGAGGTGTGTGAGTGTGGAGCGTCTGACTGCATCTGTGTTACTACAAAACTTCAGTTGGTGGGAGCTGAAAATGGCTGTCCTGTATATGCTTGAAGTGGTTTTATGGTGGAAACAGGCACAGTTATAAATAAATTATTTGTCAGTAATGGACCCAAAATCTTGCAAATATTGAATGCAAATCAATAAATGGATCTAAAGCAGGAGTCAGCAACTTTTTCAATTCAAAGAATAAAATAGACAGATTTAATAACCATGCACTAAATTACATTTTTTATTTTGAAGATTAAAGATGTTGAATTAAATTTATCACTATTTGGAACCATTTTCTAACTTTCAAAAGAATATATATATATATATATATATATATATAGCTATATAAAAAAACATACAACTCACTTTAAATGTCTGCACGTTTTATGGAAATGAAGAAATACCTTTCAAAATAAATAAAAATTTGCCAATCAAACCTGATAGCCAATGCTAGCTGTGAGGCTAACAACTGTATCACGTGACCCAACACCTTGTTTAAGGTACGAGAGGCGTTTGTTACAAAATAACAAGCACGACTGGAATGAAATAAAGTGTTATAAGAGCTAAACCATGCCTATAGTTATGTATACGAACATTAATAAATAAGTGATGTTATGTATATATTTTTTAAGAGCTCTTACCTGCTCTACTATCCTGCGGTACCGCCGTGTGGCTTGTTCGACTAATTCCCGGACCGTCCATCCAGCTTTACAGGGGACCACCACTGAGGTGTCCCCGAAAGTTACGGTGACTTTCATGGCAGCAACAACTTCTCGCTGTTGTTTAAATTTTTTTTAAAAAAAATAACAGAAACACGCGAGAAGAGAGTTAACTGAATCCAAGTTTGACAGCTGCTCCCTGTTTCGGAGGAAAGCACCTGTCCGTCGAAACCGGAGCAACAGGTGTCTCGGGTCGGAGTGAAATCACGACGAAAAGGAACTTTTCCGAGGCTACCGAGTGTTTCCGCTGAGCAAACCCCCAGAAGACATGTTGCTTTTTAACAGAGCTCGAAGAAAGCGGCGTTTACGGCTGGAATAAAGGGAGTTTTTGTCATTCTGAGCCGAGAGCTGATACACCCAAACAAAACAAAGTGAGACGGAAAAAAACCCGGAAGAAATCACAGATACTCTGCAGGAAAGGAAAGTGCGCTCCCACTGACACTACCAGAGTTTACCTGTGTGTGCTTTAGATATCTTTATGTCATAGGTGCATAGAAGAAAATCTTTTAAAAAAAATAAAAATAAAAAAAGGATAATGTAAGTGTCGTGTTAATTAATTGAGGTTGGTGTAAATAAATAAACATTCTTAGTAAATACTGTGTATTTACTAAGTATTTACTATCCTAAACTATTTCAGAATTTGCCACATAATAACCACTAACCTCAACACATTTTAGTACATTTTTATGTGATAGACCAATATACATACAGCAGTGATGTTTTTTCAAATAAAATCTAGTAGAGTCCACATAGTTCCAGCTGTGAAGTCTTATTTTCTTTGGCGAAGGCCGTGCTGTTCCTATTTCAAGTTGTTTACATCTCTAAAAAGATCTTTAAAAGCACACCTCTCCCTGCTCTCCAATCCTCCTGACACTCTCTCCACACTCATCACAGATTCTAATTACCTCACCATTACTCTCTGTCATTTTGTGTCATTAGGTTGTGTTGTGAAATTGCCTTTATGGATATTAGCAGCCGCCGACAGGCTCCTCTCCTGTGCCTCATCCGCCTCACATTGTTTGGTTTTTTGCTCTCTGGGATTTCCTCCCCATCACATCCAAGAGAGAGCTACCGTTGCAAATGGATTCATAATTGGGACAAGCACTTTTCCCTCTTTTTTTTTGTTGTTGTTTTTCTTTCTTTCTTCTTTTTCTCCCCCACCCCACCGGCATGCTTTGCACCCGAAATGTGCAGAGTGGAGCACCGAAAGCACCTCTTTTTCATCTTATCCAGAGTAAACAAGGTGAATTTAATAAGCAAAGACAGGGAATGGGGCAAAAAGAAAGAGGTGATCCTTAATTAGTAAATCACCACAAAACAATACCCTGCATATTTGTCCGTAATCCCCTGAATTTTCCAGGACAGAACAGAATTACAGCCCAGCGACCCAGAGGGTTCGTGATGGCGGATAAGCTCCCCCCAGGCTGCTGACTCATCAGGCAGTGCAACAACTGCTTGGCACCACTTGGATCCACACATGCTGACTGTAGTCATATTTAATCAGCTGGAGCATGTGCATCTCCACGCCGCGTCGTAGGGTGATGAAAGATGAAACTGTTTGGTTTTACCTGAAAAAAAAAAAACTGAACAGCCTATTCTTTTATTTAAACGGTTATTTGTTCAAGGTTGGCACCCAAATACACACCGAAAGAACTTCCCGAAATGTAAAAATTTCCCGTTTCATTGAGAGCGCCGCCTCCACTTCTCCAAATGAAACACACACAAACTTCTTCTGGACAGAGATTGTGTTTTAAATGTTTTATTGATAGAGGAAGTCAAACAAATCCCCGCAGCAGATGAGCATTAAAAATGAAAAGCCCTTTTTTAAATGTTAATGCATTGTTACTTTTTTATTGCTTGAAGATAAAAATAGATATAAGTTTGATATTTTTTGTGCTTTGCTGTGTTTCTCTCACATTTAAGCTGGACTGGATTCCCCTTCACGGCTCAAGTGAAGGATAAACTGAGAATGAACTCAATTTTGGGGCTGTTAATGTTAGCATCTTGCATACTTTGAGACTTTAACCAATATATGCATGGGACAAACTCATACTATTGAGTTAGAGATAATACCTCTGTTGTGGGAACTCTTTGTAATAGTAGAAACACATAAAGACAGGGTAATGCAAGAATTATATAGCATCATAGCATACTACATAATAAGTATGACCACATACTTATTGAGCACATTCAAAATTGAAGAAAAATCCAATGTTGACTTTCAGGTCAAGGTGAGATTACGTTGATGCATCAAAGATTTGTTCTGTTTATTTTTACGTAACAGAAGCTCATCAGTCTTAAAAAGAAGAAGCAGGTTTGGCCGCATTCCCTTCCTGTGGCGTCGCCTGCATATCTTCACTGCTCCCTTTTGTCGATTCCATGATGTCACGTTCTCCATGAGTGGTGAGCTCTCAGCATGCCCCGGTGTTTACAACTGTTGAGCAAATTCAGCTTGAAGACTTTGCCTCGTTTTCGTCATATTTCAGCTCAAACTCTGTTACAAGTGGATACTCTTTGAATGGTCTATTGAGCCTTTTCTTTATTCTTTTTTTCTTTTCCTGGCTTTGAGTCTTTTGAATCCCTCCCTCATTTGGAAGTGAGGCACACTAGCCAAAGTGTTGCTCGTCAATAACAGCCCAGTGATGGTTTTTGTTGTTTTGTTCATCGCTTTGAGTGCAATTTGCCGAGCTGGGTTGCCTGGGTCGATAGCCATGTTGATTTGCTTTCAGCCTCCAAGCAGCGCTCCTTTTCTAAAGAGCAAAATTGACATGTTCTCAGCAGCAGTGCCACCACCCTTGTGTTTTAGCTCAGTATGAGACTGAAGCCGGTCGATAGCCAAGACTTGCCTCACTTCCTGCTGCGATGCTTTACAATTACGGAGTCTGAATCGGTATCAGGGATTACTTGCAGAAACCCCCTCTCGCTTTCGAAAACGAGGGGAAAGACAGCTGTCGCTCTCCAAAACGTGAGCTCCGTTCAGCATGAGGATTTCATTTTAGACAGCAGGTATAATATTCATGCTTCAAAATTGCATTTCTTTTGTGTGTGACAGTTACAAATGGCCTAAAACCTACTGACAAAAGCACTCCCCCTAGGAACCACAAAAGCCAAAGTTGCTTAAAATTGTCGTCTGGGATTATCACAGTTGTTCAGAGCAAAATAGGCGTCATCATGTATTGACAGAAAAAGATCCAAATTGTCTTTTAAAGAAGGCCAGAAAAAAACAACAACTACTAAATGGATCTTTGCGAAGTACTCCACTTCCTTTTTAGCCTGGATGCAGAGCACAAAGAGAAGTGAGCAGACAGTGAGAGGAAGTTGGAGCCATGGTTACCGTTTCCAACCTGCAGGAAGGAATGTTTAGTGGAAATGTTAAAACAAGATCTCAAGACATTAGATGGGAAGTTAAAGCCGGGATGCAAACGGACAATGACCCCTCAGCAAACCAACAAATTTGCACAAACATATAGAGGCATTTTTAACTAGCAAATTCAGATACAAGCGATGCAATGCTATCAGCAAGCGAGACTTGAATATCTTTGACCATTTTCGCAATAAACTTTTTGCAAGATATTTTCTGTTGATTGCAGAATTTCTGCAGTCGCGCAAATTTCCACAACTGCAGAAAGGCTTTGTGTTTTTTCCTGTGTCTGATTTCAAATTCTGTTGGGACCTTCATACATCCCTCTCAACAATCAAAAGCATGTTGTTCACTCTCACTTCAACAGCCAGGAGCACCAGACTGATTGAAACAGGACAAACCATCTTTAAAACGCCATAGTCCTGATTTCATAGTTCAGGTTTTATAGTTTTTGTTTGAATTTCCCTTTGTGGTTCAAACTGATAGAGCGCAGATTGGCGTTTGTCTTTCTGCCATGGCTGCGAAGAATAATTCAGTCGCAGGGGAAGCAGGTCAGAGTAAAAACAAAGGGGTTTTGTTAATCATTTGCTTTTGGATGAGCTCCATTGGCGAGAAGCCAGAGTTGCTTATTTGATGATCTTCCGGTTCAAGAGGTCACAGAAGCTGGAGCACAAAGAAGGAAAACAGTCTGCAGGTAAATCGCAGACGGAACTAGGATGTCAACTTATCAACCACCGATTCATCGGCAGATGTTTTCACACTCTTCCTGAACAGGAAGTGCGTTTTCTCTCTTCCCGAGGCAGCTCAGCCACAAAAGGGGACGTCTTCTTTCCATCTTCGACTGTTGCCGCACACACCTAATTAGTCTAATTAGATTTTTCTCAGCTGTAGCCGGAGTGTGACAAAGCGCCCTCCTCATCGCACTCATTGATGGGTGAGAATGAGACTTTATATATTCTGCAGGCAGGTAGCACATCACACACTCTTTCCTCTTCTCGCACACATGCATCCCCTAATGGATCAAATTAGCACTTTGGCACATGAGCCATGTTTTTCACTCATTCTTTCACCCCCGCGCTTGTTCTGCCTCCGTATTTGTCTCATTTTCCTCCCCAGTCTCCTCCTGACAGAGGCAGTTCGATGGGTAATTAAAAATTTTACACTAAGACAAAAAAAAGTTGCTTTAATTTAAGATCGTTGCGGCGTGGCGGCCTCGTGGCTTTGAGAGGGTAGGGGGGAAAGATCTCCTTTTGAAATCCGCCGCTTCGAAACCATGGCAACAACTGCCACATAACCTCATTTTCCGCCTAATCACAGAAGAGGGGACTGCCGAACATCGATTTAGACAATTATGGAGCGACGTTAGCAACAAAAGCAAGCTAGGCAGAAGCAACGCTTTGGAAAAGGTGAAGAGAGGAGGGGGCGCCTAAGTGCTTACAGGGGAAAAGAAAGTGAATGTGGAAGAGAGGAGGGGGATGGAGGGGCTACATATTGAAACCCTTTAATGGCTCTAAAATGGCACCTTTTTCCTTTGCATTTCAGAAATGCCCCAGTGGTGTCATTCACTTCTATCTTGCGTCCTCATTTCTGCCCGCTCTACCCTGGCAGCCCGTCTCCTGCTGCGCTGTCAAGCAGGTGATTTCAAAAGTGGCTCCTGCGTGTTTACAGGAGATTCTTGTACATATGGGTTGTGTTTACAGTTAATTAGTTTCAGCCTTTATTGTCTGGGGTTTTCAAATTCAAATTGAAAACAACACTTTCATTGATCCCGAAAGGAAATTAAATGTTGTAACGCGTTTAATTAAGCAGTTATTCCAGATGGTGATGATTGTGAGCAGGAACGATCTCCTGTAGCAGTCTGTATCGCATTGAATTTGAAGAAGCCTGACTGAAGACACTTTCTATGACAGTCTCATAAAGAGGATTATCAGGGTTGTCTATAGTTTTCTTGATTTTTATAATTTTAGCAATAATCTTTCTTTGCGTCATGAGACACTTCATCAATTATAGGGGCAAAAAAACACTATAATCGGAAATTATAAACAGTTCTCTCTACGTGCAACATCATCAATCATACAAGGGTGTATTAGTGTAAAGAGTAATGATACTTTGCAAATATGTTCTTAAATGGCTTCCCCGTTGCTAACAAACAGCCTGGAGGTCAATTAATTGTTTTCAGCCTACAGCTCAAAGGTCAAAAAGTCAGAAAGTCAAGAAAGGCTGTACTGTAATAACAAAGGCTCGTTATAAGGTGACGTTGCCTTTCGAGCGGGGTTGGCGGTTTGTTTTGACTGGTCTTCTAAGTGGTAAAACTGTGGGAATCCCAAAGAGGTCATGGCAGAGAATGATGTTTTGTCTGGACGCGCACAAAACCCCGCTTTGGGTCCAGGTGTATGCACATTCGTCCCTACCTTGGACGTGCCAGCGGTGATGAGAGAACTAATGACAATCTATCGGCCGAACGCCACCAATTAAGTTATGCAAATGCACTAATTGCGAATGCATAACAGTCCGGCCTTGTCACTTAACCCCGTATAACCTGTTTAAAGGTTTCTAGCTTCCAGTACGAGATGGACTGAGCTGCATTTTTCAATGGGAGATGAATAGTTGGAGGTTCAGACAGAAAAAAAAAAGAGAGAGATCAAAATTACCCTTCTGCCAATCAAACAAAAACTAATTATCATTCCAAATCAGCACAAAGAAGACAAAGAGTCCTCTTGCACAATGGATCTCCAGTCTAGACCAGAACAATTACTGCATAATTAGTTCATCAGACAACCCCCGGTTTGATCCAGCTTTGATTTGCATGCGGATCTGGGTTGGAGGGTACGCACAAGACGTTCCCATTGCCTCAGCGAGGGGAGAGCGAGGGAGGCAGACCGAGAACGGCAGTGAGTTTAAACGTCGACTGGAGTTCAATCGGAGCCACCGCCGCAATTCAGATTTTCAGAAGACAGAGAATCAGAGAGTTTGGAAATGACTTCTCCCAGCTAACACACAGCGGACCAGAGAGATATGAGTTCTTTTTAACTCGTCTGCCCCCAATTTAAATCTCCTGTCTTAGTTTGGGGCCCAGATTGTGATCTCTTGTGACTGCGCGACACAAGTTGCCATTCCCCTGACCTGTCCGGACTTGATTCAATAGCGAGGTGGTGAAAGCGGCCACGATCGATGTCAAGTGGAAGAAAGTAGTCTGGGCTTGTCGCAGTGGAAGCACCATGCTGCTACTTTCTTTCTTTAAAAGAAAAAAAAATTGAGATTCGATCATTTTTCCAGAGAGAAAAGGCGCACCGTTTGTGCAGGCTGTGAATAGGCTGTGATTGCTCACAACACAAAGGGACGGGGGCACAGGTAATGACCGTGTGCCACCCGGCAGCCGCCACACAGCGAGCTGGCTGCCTCGCTCGTTTGATTTGGGAGCGGGATTGCCATGGCGACCGCGCCATTTTTGATCGGTGCCACGCTTTTGACGAGGTCATTTACATGAGGCGTTTCCCCGACTCTGGAGACGGGATCGTTCGGAGCACAAAGCGTGGAACTGAAACGGCCTGTTTGTGCAGCAGGGGCCCAAATGTACGCACACCGACTTCACGTTCACGTTTGTTTTTGACATACCAGACGATGTCTGACGTCAACGCGAGCTCTCTTTTCAGATAGCATCACGTTCCTGAAACAGGCCAAAAATCAGCAGGTTAGTGCAAAATTACACGCATTGGTCAAAAAAGTGACCATCCTTTGGTTGCATTTTTATATGTTACCATGTCACAACCACAAAATTCCACATATTTCCTTTATTAAAACACTTACAGGCCATAATTGTGGATCAGAAGATAATCAATGGTTTTCAAACTTTTAGCTCCTTCTTTACAGATGAATTTTAGTAAATTGGATTTTAAAGGCTTATTTTTTCAGGAAAAGTGAAATTCATCATATCCTGTCGATTTTTTAAAAATTATTTCAAGCATTTCCTTTATTTCATGAGAATGGCTTGCAGCTCGTTAAAACCACAAATTCAGTTTCTCAGAGAATTATCTAAAAAAAGAGGACTTTCTGCAATAAGCCTGCCATCTTTCTTTGTAGCACAGAAACTTCCTGTGTCTCATATTTAGAAGCGTAAACATAAGCGACTTTGGAAGAACAAGTAACTGACTTCAACTTCACCCTCCAACCTCTTCAATCGGCCGAGATTATTGCTGGTGCGCATTTGTGTTAGCACACTTTTTCCTTCCACTCAATTTTCCATAAATAAGCTTGGATACACCATTCTGAACAGTCATCTTCTGTTCTATGATATGTAATATTTGAAATTTTTGAGAAACTGAAAAGCCATAATAGCCTAAATCAACTGGGGAAAAAATAATGCTTCAATTATGTCCCTGTGTATGGAAGACAAATCCTGCCATAATTAATTTAATTATTGACAATGTTGCCAAGGTATTGACTGCTCATAACTACCCCAATAAAACTCAATGTAAAAAATCCAAAACGCAGCATTTGCTGGAAAATTCACTTGAATCAAAGGATTTTACTTCCTAAAACTATCCAACAAACAAGCCAAATTACCAATAATTACACCTTTTTCTAATCTCTATCATCTTTTTCTCACCTTCTTTAATCACACTTACATTTTCCCAAAGCAGTTATATAAATATGGATGAAGAAGACACAGCCGCAGCATGAAAATAACTTCTCTGCCCCGCCGCTGGCCTCACGGGTCGATCGCCGGGTTAAGTCCAAGCTTACCCTCCGCTTCTAGAAGACTACCCCAAGGTTGCGGATAAAAGGAAAAGCTATTTCTGCCCTGCTTCTCCTCTGAAATTAGTGTGCAATCCAAACAACGTAGCTCCTCAGCCAAGCCCACAATTCGGTTGAGGGATAATTCCCTTAATTACTCGGAGACGCCTCTTTAATTCATTTCGCATCAAAAGGAGCTTTTCAGAAGGAGAATAAGGGAATGATAGTAATTTTGACACTATTTGGTTCCCATTCGTTGATGTAAGGACTTGTGCTTTTTTTTATATATATATATGAGCAATAAAATGATGTCAGTTATGTCTGTTGTGACAGTTTTGCTCTGCGAAGGAGTGATTCAGAAGCGAGAAGCGGTAATAGCAGACTTCAACTCCCTTAACAAGAGAAATAGCTCGTATTGATCCCATCATCCTGTCTAACTTCTCTCTCTCAGCTATTGTTCAAATCTGAGACTGGTGCAATTTATTCTGCAATTTTTTTGTGTGTTTAAAAAAATTTTTTTATGAAACCCCAGTTGAGACATTTGTGGAGAAGTTTGTTTTTGGGGGGGGGGGGAATGAGTAGAAATTGGATTTTACTATGATGTAAAAGTGACTATTTTAAGTTTTGCATCATTTTATAATGTTATTCACTCATCACAAACATACATGGAGTGTTGCTTTGATTCTTTCATGCATGTTTGAGAAATCCTTTAATCTCCATGGCAACCATTTAGCTGTGCAAAAGACTAGCCAGCAGCAATTAGCAAACACCTGGTGGACCTGCTGAATTACTTTTCAGTGCATCGCTGGTTAAAATGTTGTTACAGGGTTCAGCAACGTTGTGATGACTTCCTGTACGGCGAAGTTTCAGGAAGATGAGGAGTTTTTAAAGAGACAGAGGTTTTGATTTCTGAATACCGCTATATTGGATCATCTATTTGAGCAAAAGTTTTTAAAATATTTATTCATTTTTACCCAAAACCATCAGAACTGATGAATGGGTTTTTATTTCTTTGTGGGTTTGCAGACAGCAAACTCAACTCTGACCTCTGAGAGGCAAAAAATAAATAAATAAAAAAGAAGTCCCCAAGCTCCCAGCAGCCATCGGTCTTCACAGCATCTGGACATGCTTAGCATGTTTTTACTTGCTGGTGTTAAAATGCTCTTCAGTTTCCCCTCCGACTTAGAAAAACATGAGCTGCGTTTCCACCGGGTCTGCAAAACATCAGACCTCCGTTCACACATACGTACGTCTCTACGCGCATGTCATTGTAATTCAGCCTGACATGTTTGGTGTCTTTGGAAACTTTGAGATCTTGGGGAGAATTCAAAATGAAGCTCAGTGTTTTTTTTTGTTTTGTTTTGTTTTTTTTACCATATGCTTTCCCTGTGGTGAATCTGTGTGGGCTGAGGAAGTTCAGAGAGATCCAGGCTGGCGGCGCTCGCTGGGAACAAAACGGCAAAATAATCACACCGGTGTTGTTCCTGGAAAGGTTTAGGTGGATGAGTAATGCGTTCGCCCTGGGCAATACTGTTGTTCATATGGAGAAAGAATTGAGATTGTATCAGTGGTGAAGAATAGCCTCATGCTAAAAAAAATAAAAAATTGAGCTGAGAAAAGGAAAGACTATTATTTAAAGAACTGTTCTTCAAGGAAAAGAGATAAAACAGTGTTTGAGGTCTTGATCCTGAAAATAACAGTACAGTATGTTAAACTATTTTCTCTGAGGTATTAAAATTTATTGGTATTTTAACTTTAACCATCAATTAACACATTATTACTGTAGCTAGAACAATGACACTTTCCAGTGAGTTTTCTATGGGTAATTTTCTTCACACAGAGCAAAAATAAGCTCGTAAGACTTTTGATTGGTTGCTTAATTCTTTGTATCTGACAGTTTTGTGAGAAGATTTTAATTCATGGATCATAGTTTTGTGCTAATTGGGGAAAAAAAAATAAGAAAAAAGAAACAGATCTCCATCTATCTGCACTGGTGGGACAAATTTGGGGCGCGGGGGCCACAAGTGGCCCACAGTTTGGACATTTTAAGCTCACAAGCAGCTGAAAGTAAGAGGCGACATTAGGCTCCTGTTGCTGATTTCACTGCTGTGGTCATCAGGTTGCAAATCCAACGTACCCGATGCTAAAACCCGCTGCAGGTGAGGTCTCATCCATCAGCACTGCTTTGCTGACCACCTGCTCCACTGGAGCATGCTCTCTGCTTTCATGCAGTTGATACAGCCAACCCTCCTCTCTCTGCGCTTCCCTTCACTGACCTGTCAAATTGCCCGTTGGAGTAAAAGATGGTGGCGCCTGAGCCACTTTCTTTATTTTATTTTTTTTATTCAAAAAGAGCCCACAACTCGTCTGACCTCGCGTCTAAGTGACAGGTGTCCACGGCTCTGGATGTGTGTGAGCGTGTGGCGGGTTGCTGGTTAGACGACAGATCCTGCTAATCCTGTCCATCCCAGTGGACGGGCCGGTGTGACTGGGTAATTGGCCACTGACTGAGCAGGAGCGCTCTGCAGGCGCTGCTTATTGAACCACTGTCACAGAGAGAGGAGGCAGAGGCTTAACAAGGCTGGAGAGGAGAGGAGAGGGGAGGAAAGACAAAGTGTGGAGGAAGAAAGAGGAATGCAAATAGAGAAGAAGAAAGAAAACAAAGCATTAGGTGGAGGGAAAGGAAAGGAAAAAAAAAATCTGATGAGAACTAACAGTGGTGGATTTTAGAATAACCCTAAAGCCATGGTTTTCTTCTCTCTCAGCTGAAATGTGACACTTTCATGATTACAGTGGACACTCTTTGGGGGGGTGAGGTGGCTTAATCTTAAAAGGATGAGCAGGTAAGGGGATGAGAGGAGGGAGGGAGTCATGGTAATGGAAGTCTGGGTTAATGCTTCCCTCCTCCAGCTGGTCATCCGACAAATTGCCTTGTAAAAGCAGAAGTGATGGATAAATAAAGAATAAAATAATAAAAATTAAAAAAAATCACTATCCCTCCAGCAAAATTGGCTGTCATTGGATTATCCCCCATAAAGGAGGATTTGGGCGTGCGTGGAGAGACTTGGTGGTTTGTGTGTGGCCACCTTGTTGCGTCACGTCGATGGTGACGAGCGTGGAGAGACGGCTGGCGGTATCGGAAAGGGTAGAGGGAGGGAGAAAAAAAGGATCGGATGAGCGATCATTGCTTCATCAGCTCCATTAAACACACCAGTGGCCTCTAAATCAGGCTGTCACACCAACACCCACACACACTCACACACACACATCCAGAAGACCTAATAAAGGAACCAACTCGCACATTGTGTAGATTCATTACATGTATGTCTTCAGCAAATGTTCATTTCTGCTAATTTTGATGATGATGGCTCACAGGTGATGCAAACCCAGAATTTATAATCTCACAGATAATGGAAATATTGAATAGAGCCAATTAAAAATTGGATTTTTGATACAGAAATGTTTTATTAGTCAATCCAGCCTGCATCTCAAAGAACAGAGATAAGGAAGACTGTAGATATTAGTATCTGGGGAAACTCTAAGAAGGCTTCCATTGTGCGTATTAATTCAAAATCAAAAATACTTTACTAATCCCAAAGGGAAATTAAATGTTGTTGTAGCTCATTAATTCAGATTCTTCAAAGAGTTATTGAAGATGGCGATGGCTGTCTTCAGAAAAAGACAGCCATCACAGGAATGGCGTCTTGTAGAGGTCTGAATTAGGGAGGTTTAGTTAAATTTGGTGTTTGAACTGTTAAAATAGGGAGTCATAAGCATTTTTAGGAGGAATCTGAATATTTGCATATTTTATTCTCGGGTAGCTGTGGCCTTTAACCCTTGTAGATACCAGGAGTATTGTGAAAGAAATGTTTTGCTCATGTTTGGATATACTTTTTGTGTCTTATCGGTGAAGAAAGGCAATGGACTGAACACACAGCCTTGACGGACTCCAGAATTCAGGAATTAATCAGAGATCTTCCAGCTGATATAGATTAACCATGGTCTCTCAGTTAGAACCAGAGACAAATGGCAGCAATCAGGCCAAGTAGAAAAGTCTATATTGGTGTCTGTATCGGTATTTCAGTTTGTCAGTCAGTTTGTGCCTGGTAATGGACATGCTCTGCTTGTGGATGTGTGGCTTTTTCAGGGTTTCCCAATTGGACTGGCGACCAATTCAACTCCGTCTTTTCAGCCTTAGGAGCATCCTGGGTTCGGTTTAAAGGATCATTGTGCTCTTTGCTGCCTTTTTTGATCCTGCAAATTGAACCGTGAAGAACAGGAAGTCCACCCCCGCTTCTTCAGAGATCAGAGTTTAAATTCTTGCAGCGACTCCGGTGGAAGACTCAGTGCCCTGCTTGATTACTTCATCAGTGCAGCGGTAAGACCAGCTGCCCTGCAGGTGATCCTGCTGCAGAGCCAAACCCTGAATAGACACTTTTTTCTTTTCTTATTCTTCCTCTCTTTTTTTTTTGCAATCTGATATCCTCTCAAGCTACAGAGAGAGGCGGATCTCGAGAAATCATAGATCTGTCACGGTTGAAGAAATGATGCGAATGGGAGAAAAGGTCAGAGGGAACATGGGAAGATAAGAAAGGAAACAAGAAAAAGACGAGTGTGGAGGGTCGTTGAGTGGGCAGAAGAGGAGCAGCTTGTCCAAGCCAAAAAAAATAAAAAAATCAATAAGAGCTTGATAGTCAACAGCATGTGGGTGGTTAATGGCATAATTCAAGCTCATTAGCACAACATTTGACTTGACTGCTTGACCCTAACACCAGATCATCCCACTCTCACAGTCCTAAAACTTTTGACAGATAATAAACCAGCTGAGCTCACCCACCTGTTATCCCAGCAAGTTTTTACTTCTCATCAAACCCAACCTGACAAGCCCCTTAGTCATTTGTGTTACGGCGAATGAAATTCAACCGGAAGCTCGCATATTTCTCGTTTTGCTCCGGGGAGGGGTTTAAAATTGCTCTTCCGTAGCTCCTTTTCCAATAGTCTGCAGCAGAAGAAATGTCAGATTTCCGTGCTCCCTTACAGTCATTCAAAATTGAATTAAAATGACTGATAACACCCAATCAATGGGAGTAATTTCTGCAAATGATGCAGCGCAGTTTGCAGACTGCGGCCACGTATTGATTCAGCGGCAGCCTGCAGTAAAGCCATTCATCTTCCATTAAGAACAATCTGTTCTAATTGCCCCTAAACTGGTTTTTTAGTACTGTGGAAGGGAGGAATTATCCCGAGTTACCGTGTGCAACAAATTACACGTCATTAAAATAAGAATATATTATTGTATGCAGTCATCATGAGTTCCTGGAGGTTTTAAATAAAGTGCGGTAATGTATGCGCTCATTTTGAATTCCCCGAGGTTTCTGTTGATTGCTGCAATCATGAAAAAAATAAATAAATAACGGCTCTTACAGTTGGGCCAGAAAGTGTCTTGGTTGAGAAAAAAACTCCAGGTGCTACTTTTTTTTTTAACTTTCATCTCTACATTTAATTTTGTATCTGCACAATGCTTGTTTTGTTTTGCAATGGTCAATACAAAGTCAGATTTAAGAAGGAATAGTTCAGATTTTTTTTTTGTACACTGTTTAGTCTTTATTCCTGATGATAGGGGACTCTCTGGGCAACAGCTGTTCAATCAAACCAGCCTGAAGGATCAGCCGTTTGTCAACTTAGGTCACCCAGAAGCCAACCTGCACACAAAGAAGAAATGGAAAACCTCAACGAAAACCCCAAAAATGAATTTCTGCTGAAAGTTTACAACAATTACAACATAATATCTCTGACTCTTCCCATGAGGACGCCATACTAAGACCTAAAGGCTTAACTTCCTAGCAATTATGAATCATGAAGTTTTATTGAGTTCTCAGCTACCACAAGAAGATGACTCACCATGAGAGAACTACTTGACTTGTATTGATTGAGTTGCTTCTTCAGCAATGCTTTTCTATGAGAGCTTCAGGCTCATAAACAGTGAAGATATCAGGAAGTGTGGAATGAAAGCTAACTTTAGCTCAGTCATGATGAAGAACTTCTGCAAAAGTCCAGCTCAGAAAGTTTAACATTTGACAGCTTCTTCCAGAACCTGTGGCTTTTAGTAGTAGCTGTCCATTCCATACATTCATCCCCAACATGCATCTACCGGCCAAAATCTTCAACAAGACCTTTAAAGCAAAACCAATGAACTGTTGAGCTATAACAGGAGAGCACAAGAAAAACGGAAACCCAAAACTCAGACGCCATAAGATCACAACAGTGGAGCACTCAAGTTTCCAAACTGAAGTCCAATAATCTTGAAGCAAACATTCACAACACTCTTTAAACTATTTTGTCTTTTGCTGGCAGCCAATGACAACAAAGGGTTAAAAGATTTCCAATGATTTATCAAATTGTATTTAAATTCCATTACAAACATTAAAAGAATTAAGCCTCTGCACAAAAATAAATCCTCTGTTGAGAAGTTTTGACAGTCGCTTGAGCCTACAATCGCAACCTTCTCAATGCTAACCCTGTTAGCTGCTCTGTGTCTTAAATCAATGGTAAGATCCTTTGTTTTTGACTTGTTGAGATCCAGTGAGTTATCGTAACAACATTTAACATTTCTCATCTGGAATTTCTGGAAAATCTGGAATTTGTCCAGATTTTTATTTGGTTTTTCCAAACCTTTCCAGACCTAGAGAACACTTGAGTGAAATTCCAGTCTTTTCCAAAGAGCTTAGGAATCCTCCATTAATCAGATGATCAGATACATATACTTCCATACATACATAATTAAGAGCTAATCCATCATTCTGAAACCCATCAGCAGGGACCACCAATTGTGTCCTCCACGTTCTGCAGTAAACCCCGACACGGTCAGCCTTTTCCTGCGTTCTGCTCAGTTTTCCATAGCCATACATCGTACCGTGAGCACAGCCTAATGATCGAAGATAATTTGCTGCTTGGGGTTTCAGAAAAAACTCAATCCAGAGCTGAAGTTTCACCCATTTCCCTGATAAACTCTCCTCTAAAACACATCCATACGGTTTGCTTTGAAGACAGATTTGCACCACTGAAGTCTACGATCAATCCGCACGCCATACCTGAGAGATAATTGCACAGAAAGCTTCGCTGTGTCAATACAGACAGCTTATGTCTGCATCAGGAGTAGTGTATGCTGCAGTAATGAGTCAGTCAGGTGATGCTTAAAGATTCAAATGGTCTGTGCGGATGAGGAAGAAGTCCCTCTGGTTGCACAGTCACAGTAGCCACCGCCGCTCCTGAATATCGACTGAGCCTTGTAACCCCATCGGTCTTTCATGCGAGTTGCGCCAACGGCTGCGTTTTTGCTTTCATAAGGAAGTCACAGACGACTGCGTGGCCACCAGCGAAGCTCCCGGCCAGTGCAGGATTTCTTAATTTTTTTTTTTTGACAGGGTTAACAGACGATCAGTAAAGAGTGGCTCCCCGTGGCCCGTCTCCTTCCTTACCCCCCATCTCGGCATCAATCAATACCTGTTAACAAAAGCTCTGCCGGCTTTCTCTCCACTCTCTCTGCACTCTTATTCATATTTCAGGATGTTATTAGAGAGCGCAGCGAAATGTCAGGATCTTTACAAGGTAAATATCTCTGTGAATGTCACGGGGAGAGTCAAGGGGGGTTGGAGGTAGGTGGGGTGAAAGTACTTTCCTCCAGTGCTGAAGTCGGGGAGCTGCCAGCGTTTGGGGCAGGAGTGATGTCTCTGCCAGCGGCTATTTCACCAAGTCGTTTGTTTCTGCCGTGTTCTCAGTGATCACATTGGTGTGGGAGTTTGCATTTTAATGTCTGGCTGCAGAAGGAAACTGAGGGAAGATTTAGAAGAGAAAAAAAAAATACCAGGAATATCCAAGCAGCAGTGGTTCTCACTAAGGGGAAAAGAAGGTTTAGCTAAGTGGACTGCAATGGACCAGTTAAAGGTCCATTTAATGAGCAGGTTCTGGAGTTAACACAGTTTTCTCTAGGAGAAAACAGCAGCCCCTACCCCAAAAGGTGCTGCACACTGACACCCAGCTGGCTAAAAGAAGGCAAGAATACTTTTCCTTGTTTATAACAATGTCAACTTTAGCTGTTTAGACATTTTTTGGGTCTCAAAAGAAACACGCAAAGTCATTCTGAACAACTAAGAAGCTCCACCCTTCACTTTTATTTTGATAAAAACTACACTCTTTGAATGGAACATACCATCACCGTAACCATTTTTTGAAATATGACACAAATAACAGGGTGCACATCTACAAAAAGTTCCCATTTAGTCTAATATATCTTCCCATAAGTTTTGGGGATCATCTGGATGGGAATTTTTTAGGAAAATTCTGTTTGGTTAGCAGTGATGTTTGCCTTGCAGCTCGCCCATTGACTTGTTGTCCTGTCAAATCATTCAAACCAACCTCAAATGGGACAAGAGAAACCTTGAGGTGTTTCTTGTGACCTCCTGCATGAAACATCAATGCACTGTTGGGAGTAATTTTGACAGGCAGACCCATCCTGAGAAAGCGTGGATAGCTTTTCTCCTTAGTAAATCAGCATCTTTTGTCAATAAAGATTGTACCGATTGTGTACAACTGGAGTATACAACTGGAATTAGCAGAATACCGTCATAGCATAAACTGCGGTATTTTCACTCAAAGTTATTACACAGCGAGAATCTCCACTTTCTGAGGCCACAGCAAAGCTGAGGAATGCAGGCCCAGATTAAAAAATAGGAGGCTGTGTCTTCACAATCCGCACAGCGCCTCGCAGGAGCCTCTCCTGTCCCTACGGCGGGTAAATCAGTCGTGTCGGGGAAGCTGTACGTCTGATCAAAGCAGTGAACAGAATGCATTCAAAGCAGGTACCCAGGCTGACTTTACAGCTCATTTCAAGTTGTACGAGGGGTACAATGGGCTCCAATGTGCGGCAAACCTGATCAGGAGAGCGAGGATTGCTTTCTTTCTCTTCCCTTCTCAACGCACATCATCAGGGATCAGTTGCTATTTTTGAGTTGCTTGTTTCTTTTGTTTTTTCCCCCCTCTCTTCTAGGCAAACAACTGCATGATGCCTCCGAACGACCAGCCGAGTGAAAAGAAAGAAAAGACGATGAGGAACAAAGTCTTTGCATTCCCCGGTCAGCTTCCAGGATTGTTGGACGCCTCCGCTTCAGTTAGGTAACAGCGAACAAGAGCAATCAAAGATTCATTTGACAGGAAGCAAGAAGGCACAAGAGTGCCACTTTTCCAGAACATGCCTCTGCATGGCTGGTGACAGCGAGAGTGACAGAAGCTCCTGTATGACCTCATTCGACGGATCCCTCCTTGAGAAGACGTCTCCTTTCTGTTTCTGACAGTCTCTTATCTCCACTTTAGCTTCTCGATTCCTGACCATCTGGGATAATTAGGAGATCCGTCTGACAAAGCAAGCCCTGACTCTCTATTTACCTCCTGGATGAGCTCTGTCGGGCCTGAGCACTTACACTTTGTCAGATAAAGATTCATCTTTTTTTTTTTACGGATAATTGCCAGCCTTGCATTGCGGCGGCTCATGTTTCAATTGGAGCAGCTCGGCCGTGGAAAGATGCAATTTGTCTCTGATAATTACGAGAATTGTGAGGAACTTGTCAGACTGAAGTCTCCCAATTATGGTGTCCATTTAACATCTTACCTCAGACTCCAAAATTGACCCTTTAGGTGTCGCCAAAGCCTTTATTTGCAAGGCTGATGTGGCGCGTAAGCCGTGAGCTGAACTTTAAGAGGCAGAACAGCCCTCGGCTTACCTTCCTCCTGCCTGTGATGACTTTTGCTTGCAGGGAGGCTGCCGCAGCCTCTAACAGGTGCTGCTGAGTGAACTTCTGATGCCACAGTGCCACCTATTGATGACATTTTAAAAAATGGTGCAAAGACACACGTGCCTGGTCATTTTAGCCCAATATTGCCTTTCCCATCCTGCTCATGCGCAATATAGTTTGATTTTAGGTTTGTTCCTGAACTAGAATAAGAAGATTCAGATGTAAAATGATAAATATAAGAATTTCCATCTTCTATTCTGCAGTAAAACAGCCTGTTTGCTTGGAGAACCTGTCCATTGGTCTTTGGTGAAATAGTTTAAGCGTCGCCCAGGTCCTGGTACAAAGGGAGAAAATAAAGCAGAGCAAATCTCTCATCCCTTGCAACTGTGTGCAACTAATCTTGTTGCTTGGGCAGAGACGAGGTCTAGACATGTCGCAAAGGCAACAATCATCCATCATGTCTGATTATGCCGTTTAGATGAAATTGCAAACCCTAGAGGATGGCTCCATGCACTATAAAAATGCACATGCAAGCGCACCACAAGCACCTGCGACGTTGGAGAGAGAGAGAGAGAAAGACAGACGAAGAGGAAGGGTGGAATATCAGTTTTGGCTGGGCAGACCGAGAGACGGAGAGCAGGCAGCACCTCCATGCACATTTCACCGACAATCAAATTAGAGCTGGCGTTCGATACATCACTGACAAATTGTTTATTAAACAAAAGGCTTGAATTGCAGCCAAGCCGAGAGATTCAGGAGAGTTCTGCGCCCTTGTAAGGAAGGCAGCCCGTTCTCCTGGAAAAGCGCCTTTTATGTTCGCTTTCTTTAAGCAGAAGCGATTGTCTGAGACCTTTGGAGACGTAAACACTGGAATGCAACCATGTGAATTAGATCACGGGTGTTTTGAGTTCTTGAGGGCCCACCCACGGCCCCTAGAGTCTGTGGTCAAAAGCATCCAGCATAATGTTAAGATAATGTACTCATACCATTTATTTCCTGTCATTTGGTGTATTTAAGAGTCAGGAAAGCGTAATACTTATATATTTTCCAGTAAATGGAGGTCTGAAACTAGTGATTTTGAAGGAGATTGATGCACTTATTGTTACAACTCAAGCTATGCATTGGAAAAGATGTGTGGAATCAGTGTTCGGAACGCTAAGCGAACTGGACATGGCTCCAAAAGCAGGAAGCGGACTATAGAGCAGGGCATTATGGGTAAATACAATCTCAGCAAACATCCGAGTCGAGTGCTAGCAGGAGAAATGACTTATGGTGTTTCGCCAAAGACAAAAGGGAAATCCTACAATCGCTAAAATCTGACTCCACTCCATTTTTGTTCACATTTTGTGAAGAAGGAAGTTGGGCTCATCTCTTTTTCAGAGGTTCTTGGTGCACAGGCGAGGGAGTGAACGTGTTTCATTCGATTTGCGAAAATTCGATTTGCTTTTTACGAAGTCGTTTCTGTTTTTATACACAACGCTTTTCTGAACTGACTGATCAAACTCTTCCTGAAGTTCTTGCACTGTTTTCTAAATTGGGAGAAAATGCTCGGTTTCAACTACTTTTTCAGGTTTTAAACTCTAGAAAAGTATTGCACATTTCATGTTCATCTAATTTCAAAGTTAAAATAAATGACAATCCGATATAAACAGAGGGCGTTTGAAAGAGCTGCGTGTTAAATATTCCAGATGCTACGCTAACAAAACGTTGACTGATTCACTGGCTGGAATAAAACAAGTGACATGCCGACGGCGGTGCAGGCGGGTTTGAGGAGCTCCACTGGATGTTTTGACGTGTTTTGACACCTGCGTTCCCCACGTCGCGGCGTCTGCTCCTCTGCTCGTTCGGTGAAGCCACACAGATGTTGAGCGTTAGCAGCTTTGTTTTAAGGAAACAACAAAAGTAACAAATCGCCCAACCGGCTCTTGAACCTGTCTGTTAACGGCTGCGGTAAATCACAGCGCCGGTGGTCCATGAAATGTTTACTGTACGCTGACAAGCGCAGTCAGGCAAGTGAGGAGGAATGCTAAACAAACGTGAGGAAACACCATCCTCCATCAGAGGATGAATGTGTCAAGCTTAGCAAATATAATTGTCCACTTTGGGAGATTGTGTTTTTTTTTTTTTACTTTGTTGGAGTAGAACTTCACCTGAAAGCTATCTTTGACAGGCAGCGGCGAAATATCATCAGATTTGATCTGCTGAAGCGGCGAGGAGAAATGAAAAGTGTCTCCCCGCCTCTGGGGGCGACTTTGGACTCCAGGGTGTCGGAGTGCGTTCGGGGCTAAAAGGTCAACTCCTCGTCTCTCCCGCCGATGCATTGTTCCTCCGCGAGGGGTGACGGCGTCTGTCAATCAGGACCTTTGCAGTGGGACACAGGCCATTCAGAGGCCGCCATGAGAAATGTCATGGATGTTGAGATAAAAAAAAATAAAAAATAAAAATCAAAAATGATGTTCTGCCTTAGGTGGAGTTTTGGCAGCTTCATGCAGACATTTTACAGCTTATGTGTGGCCGGTAGGTGACATGGTGTGACGCATGTCTTTAATAACAGTCCATTAGCTCCCTGTGTGTATGTGTGTGTGTCTTTAAAGCAGAAGGTTGTGCAGAGGCATGTTGGCAACTGATGCGTTGTGCTGGTTTTGCTTGTTGGTCCCACTGGGACCAGACTGGACTGCTGTCTGTTAACCCTCAACCCCAAACATATTTATCTTCTCCCCCCCCCATCCCCCCCACACCCACACCCACACACACACATGGCGATGGCAGTGTTTTGTCAGTTCCTTCCAAGGAAACTAACGAAACGTTTTGCTTTTCAACCTGCGGCTTCAGCTCTAGTATAGTATACATGGATTATTCCTACAATTACTGGATTATTTTCTATCAGGTACCAACAGAAAACAAATGGAGTTAAAATTTTCATCACAGTATTTTGTGGTACTATTGTGAAGATAAGAATTATTTTTTTAAGTTACTTTATGGCACAGCAATTATAGCTCAAACACTTCACTTGTAGTGTGCTTCTTTAGGACACCGATGACTTAAAGTATTGTGATTTATATCACACAGTTACAGCATTTAATTATATCTACAAATACATTGATATTTATCGACACTGATTGAAAAACAATCAAATGACATAATGACAGCTTGTTTGTTCTTTTAAACAATCATTAATTGGAGTTTATTGTGACAACCAAAAATCTAAAGTCTTATCATGACTAGAAATTCACCATGATAAATGATAAACGATACGATACATGCCCACTCCCACTGGAGAAATAAATAAATTGCACATTTATGAAGAGCTCTGGTAAAAAAACAACCTTCCAAGCTCGACTTTTCACAAAAAAAACGAAAAAAAGCCCTGCTTTTTAAAACTTCTCCACAACAACAAACACTTCTATTTCTTGGCACTCTTGCCGCTTCTCGTTTTCTACAAAAACTTGACTCCGTAGGCTGCTATTTGAAGTAGTAGCACCGGAACCGACGCCAGCTTCTAAAAACACATGTTGGAAAGCAAAGCAGTCGCTCCCCGCCCCACACAGATCCATTCAACACCGCACACGCGCTGACAGAATGCACCGAAATCCACTGATCTCGCCCACCACAACAGCAGGCCATAACTAATCCATCTCCCACTACATGTTTTTAATGAGCCTCCATAACCATAATCCGTATGGTGCAGCGTGGCTCGGGCCCGATCGAGCTGCTTTTTTTTTCTGACTTTGTGCTGTCAGCAAAATGTGACAAGGGACACGTGTGTGTGCGTTTGTTTGTAATACCTTGTGGGGAGGATTTTCCTGACACATACTATGTTGTGGGGACCGAAGCCTGGTCCCCACAAGGGGAAACGCTGTTTCTGGGTCAGGGGTTAGATTTAGGACTAAGGTGTGAATTGAGTTTTGGTTAGGGTAAGGTTTAGGCTGTAGAAATGAATGGAAGTCAGTGGAAAGTCCCCACAAGGAAAGCCACGCAAACATGTGTGTTTTAACGTCCTCGTAGGGGTGCGTGTGTGTGTGTTGCTGTCACAGAACATCTGCGTTGTCGGTGTGCCATCTCAGCTGACGGTTTCCCATCTGGTAAGGGAGGGAGGAGTGTGTGTTTATCGTCGAAAGCGGAGGGCTCGGCCTGTTTACCTGCCCTCGTCTGAAAATGCAGCAGGATTATTATAAGTGATGGTGAGCGTGTATCTGTGTGTGAAAGCAAAATGGCTGCCAGGCCCTTTTCAGAAACCCCCAAAGGGAAGCTAATTAAAGCCCCGCGGGGCCAAATTAGAGGCAGCTAACCAAGTTAGAGATCAGCAGCGAGAGGGGTCTGACTGGCAGGAATGGACTGATTTCAACACACACACGCGCCCGTGCGCACACACTACATTTACACACCTGTCTTTGTTTTGCCAATGATCAGGATAAGATAAAAGCCAGTTCCTGACAATAGCTGCCTCTTTTTTGTGGAGTCCGCAGGGAGATCCTGGAACGGCACTAACATATTCCTGTGTTAGTGCAATACATTTAAACTGATTTAAACCTCAGAGTAGAGGCTAATTTCTAGGAAATCGCGTTAGGTTTTTATTTGTCCATGCATTTTGTTCTTACTGTAAAAAGATCCTCAACGAAAAACAAAAATAACGCCTTTTTAATTGTAGATGAGACTAAACTAAACAGTACATTAAGATGAGAAAAAGGTGCTTTAAATGAAATTAATCACAGTGTAGCTTATTTACACTGTGATAAGCTACACTGTGGATACAAGGGCCAAAATTTAACTGATTAATCAGAGATTAATTTGAGTGCACAGCAGTTGTTGGCTTCTCAATTTTATTTAGGGGCATCAGAATAAGCTAAAATGATGGTGCTTTTAATCACTTTGAAAGTAGAAAAACTACTCCTTATGTAATGTTCATTACATTTAATTCTTGTGCATATGTGTCTATTTATGGTGATTAATGGAATAAATGTAGATGTTAGTCTGTTTGTATTTATTTATTTGTTTGGGCACTGTTATCTTGATTTCAGACTAAATGTTTACTAAAATGTTGACATCACAATACATATTTTTCTTGTTATTTGCCATCTTTCTACGGCCTCCTGTCTTTACTTCATGTAAATCACACCTTGTTGCCCTTAACATGGATTAAAAAGTGCCCAGCTGATAAAAACGGATTGTTTGGGGCATCAGAGTCAAAAAGGGCCGCAAGACAAGCACATCCCGCACTTTTCAGACATTTCTAAAACCCCAAAAACACTTAACATCTTCCTTTCACTTCCAAATTATGCTTAACTTTGTCGTGGCTTCTCGCATGTGGTGGCAATGAGTGAAATAGTTTTGCAAGGCATTGGTAGAAAAGCACCGCTTTTAATTCACCTGCAGTCCGACTGGGTGGGCTTTTAGATTGAGGTGGAACTTCAACACAGACCACCATCGCCACCATCAGGATGAGGTTGGAACGACAGGGTCATCCGAAAGTTGATTTGCTATCATTCATGCATTCAAAAAATAAAATAAAATTTAAATAAAAGAGAGAGAGAGATTTTGACTTTTGGCACTGAAAACATACAATTTTCACAATTCGACCGTCGTGCCTTGTAACTAATACATTTGTTGAGACGTTAAAAAGCTGAAAAACTTGTAAAACCGTGGAGCAGGTTTAAGCATTTATTTTTTTGTGGAGTTTGGAAATCAAACAGCACTTTGAAACATCATCCCCATCAAAAGATTGATAAACAGAGAACAGCTTTCCATTTCTCTTGTGAGTGATGGATGTGCACACACACACATATACTGTATATAAACATATCTGGTGGTGGTGACATTTGTGAAGGTGGACCATCGTAAATCTCCGTTTTATGAGCAGCTCCTGCTGAACCCAGCAGACTGCTGACCACGTTGCCTTGACATTCAAGACTGCAATGTGTCAAAATAAAAAACGCAGACCTGGGGGTTTAAACTCCCTGAGAGAGGTGATTGATTTGCCTCATGAGGGCAGTGAAAGGCACTCGCTGTTGGAGGTTAGACTTGTTTCTGTTTCTGAGACGAATTTGCTCGTTATAATCATCGTAAGCGGAGGCAGAGACGTCCGAGTCCTTATCACATCCTGATCTACGAGAGAGAAGTCAATAAGTCAGTGCAGACGATAAAAAATAATTAATAAAACTGAGATATTTCTTTATTCTAAATACAATTTTATAACTGTTTTAATATTTTTGCTCTGGGCGTTCCACAGTGAATCATTCCTTGGTTCCACTCCTTTTGATTTGATATTTCCGGTGTTATACTGATCTTCAGGCATCAAACATTAACGTCAATTTTTTTTGTTTGTGATGCTTCTATGTACTTTGTGGCGTCAGATAATTTAGCAGCTCCAACACCGACTGTTCTAAATATAGTTTTAAAGCTGAAAACGAAACCTTATATTCTACAACTCAAATGAAAAGGTTTCGAAGCTTCACTGACGGTCTTGACTGATATTTCTCTCTCCTTCAAGCTGTGGCTAAAACTGAAGCTAAAGTCTTGTGAGACGTCTCTTCAACTTTTAGGTCTTTCACTGGAGAGATGAAATGTCTTGCTGATGCCTCTTTAACCCCGTTGAGGCAGAGTGGAGCTCTGGGATTCATCTTAAACTTTAAAACTCTGAGTTGGATGCGTTTTGCTTTGTTTTAACATTAATCAAACTTTTGGCACATTCATAAAGGTATTCTTGGCCTCGCCTAAACGTTCCAGTATGTTTCCACTTTGGTTCAAATTACTTACTTCTGTTGTCTTGTTTTAGGTATTTGGGTTATTTCTTTTGATTTGACTGTTGAGTCTAAAACTCAGTGGATCTTTAGTCATTAAATAAAGCAGTAAAAGGAATAATCTGCCAGTCTTTTTCTGTCAAAGGGAAGGGATTCAGAGTTCCAGCTCCCCAGGAGCAGAGCCTGCAGGTGGCTGAGGCCAGGCTTTCCTCAGAGCAAAAGAAAACTGACCCAGCTGCAGAGGTGTTGTTAGTTCAAGGCCCGAAGCTCAACCTGTCCGGTTCTGACCCTGGCAGAAAAAGACCTAAGGTAGTTTAGGCGTGCTTTATCTTTCTGACAACTCACCGGCACCTTGGTCTGCACAACATCAATCAATCTGAGTGATCTTCCAGGTTGTGAAGCCCGAGCGGAACGTGCTTGCGCCAGCGGAGACCGTGTTGGTGAGCTGCAGTGAAGAAAAGGTCACCGTGGCGGTCAAAAAGAACTTTCTAGGTAATGGCTGCTGGGATTGATCAGTTGTGTTTGTTTTGTAGTCTGGTTTCCTCCTGGTCCATGTGAAAACGGCATGTCTGGGTTAGAGGCCTGAGTTGGTATTTAATCTTCAAGCCATATTTGTATTAAATTTATATAGCTCGAATTCCAGAAATGTTTATATCTTTTTTATTTACATTTTTTAACAGAGAACGTAGTGCATTCACGGAAATTGTGTATCTGACAAATACCAACGTAAAAATGAAAAATTAAACTGTGAATTTCCCAATTTTCTAACACGGACATGAATATTTCAAGCTGGAATTCTACATATTCTGGGAAGAATATGTAGAATTTTTACAGTAGATTTTTGAATACTGTTTTGTAATCAGGTCTTGTCACGTGTATATTTCAGGCCGAGGACATTTTACAAGGCCGACAAGTTTAACATCGGGGAACAATATTGATGTATAAAAGTTTTTGGGATCAACTCTCTTTAAGGGTTGACGTAAACATGTTTGCACAAGATGATCTGTAGTAAACCAGCTTCTATGTTTTTCTCGCAGTGAGCAGCCATGAGGCCTCTGTGGATTGAAAAGCAAACGGAACAGCAGCTCCACTTTGCGTTGCGCCTCATGGCAAGTGGTTGCAGGTTTTAAACAAAATAAATAAATAAATAAAATGCTGCTTTATATCCAGAAACTTTAAAGATTAAGACTTTACTGCCAACTCTTGAAAATGCTAAACAGGATGCGGTGAGATTGCATGTCTTGTAGGCGGGAGCTGACCCAACAGGGTCACCCTCATGGCGAGGCGATCAATATCTTCCTGATTATGGTTTCTAATTAATTCCAAATGGACAGCAGATAATATCAGAGCTGAACTGTTCTTCTTAAAAGTTGGTCTTCCAGCACTCTGATTACTTTAGAGAAGTTAAGCCATTTTTTTTTAAAACTGCATTTCACAGAAACAGACCCTCATACATGCTTCTTATCCAGGTTCAATTTCTTTAATTCCTTCTTTCTTTTTATTGACATTACCGTATCTACATCAGTCCAGACCAATCATCTTCCCCTGGGCATCATTTTAGCTTCATCTAATTGGATTGATGGTCCCGACTTTGCTTTTCCACTTACTGTGCATGTTTGTCGTATGGATTTGATTAGAGGACCGGTGGTTGCTCAGGGCGTCCAACATCTACTCCGTGAGAGAGATGATGCGCGTGGAGGCGGCGGTGATGCAGGGCTGCCACGTCCCTCTGAGGGTCTTTGTGGACAGCTGTGTGGTCACTGCCAAGTTCTCACCCCAGTTACTCCTTCATCATCGTCAACCACGGGTGAAGAGCCGTGGATTAACTGTGTTTTATTTGTTTGTTTGTTTTCAATCTGCAGATGAATTAAGGTTTAGGGAAGGGGTGTGTGTGTGTGGGGGTGGTTGGGGGTGTGTGTGTGTATGTGTGTCATTTCAAGGTGTTTGACTGACTCTAAGCTGACAGGAGCCCAGTCTTACTTCATGCCGAGGAGCCAAGAGGATAAACTTCATTTCCAGCTGAAAGCCTTCAAGTTCCTACAAGATGACAGGAGCAAAGTAGAGAAGTTACTCTGTGATTTGTTTATGCACTTTGAAAAATACCTTATATATATTTATGCAGAAACACATTTTTGTCAGTGTGTCCTCTTTCCCCTTGGTTTTCCTTTAATCCTGTTTACATTTAACTGTAGCACTGTCTTACCATAGTGCTTCAAGGCAGGACAGGTATGTTCAAATGTAAGAATATTATCGAAAATGTTTAATTTTCCACTAATTCAAAAGCAAAACGCACAGCTTGGTTGCTCAGTTGTGCGTCTCAAACGTTCACTTTTCTAATTTTTTTTTTTTTTTTTTGGAGCGATGGCTACAAACTCAAAGCTGGCAACTCACTGAGAATTGTAGCTAACCGTGTCAATGGAAAGTTGAGTGGAAGAAAAAGCTGCACAACTGTGACTTGCATCTGAACTTCAAGAGCAACTGAAACCAAGCCTACCCAAAGCAGGAGAGGAAGCTGTCAGACTTGTTGTTAAGCAACTCCTGAAACCAAGACAATGGCTGGGTTTCCATTGACCAAAAAATTGCGCAAAATGGAATTAAGAAATAAATTTGCTCGATATTTAATTTTTTTTTTTTTTTTTTTTTTTTTTATGAAAACACTTCTTCGCATCACAAAAATCCTGTGATCAACAAATAATTTTCATTTACTTCTTTTTTACAACTCCACCACCATAACATGACACGTTTTTGACTGCGGACAGATGGGTGGCATCAGGTGGGGACGACAAGGTGTGTGGCTGCTGCGAGACCAGCTGCGGTGGGCAGATGCAGAGAAGATACCCCGCAGCAGATGCTGGTACAGTTTACATGACACTCTGGGATGGCTAATGAGCGTACGGCACGCGTCCAGGAGACACATTTTTGACACGTTCTCCAGCGCCATTGAGAAAAGGCAATAGCAGAAACGTGAGGCGGCTGTGTTTTGGCGAGGTTAAACCCCTGTTTTAACCATTTGAATTGCTTTTTAGTTGGACTGAGTTTTAAGTCGGACCAATCAGTCGTTGCCCTAAAGCTAAAACGTGTTTTGTTTTTTTGTTTTTTCCACCTTGCATAGGTATCGTCTTACCTCAGCTCTTCTTCAGGACAACGCTTCTTCCTGAATCAGTTCATCAGCCATAAGACAAAACTGAAACTGGTAACCCCTGGTAACATCTTCCTAGCTAATTCTGACTGCTGTAGCTAACAGAGCCAATAATCCCCGTCTATTCCTTCTCCTGCTCCCTCCCTCAGCCTCTTATTCATCCATGGGCCCGCTGTGTGGAGCAGGTGTTGCTCTGGCTGTGGTGATGGGCTTCGTGAGCCCTTTAGTCTGCAGCAGGCTCCATAAACCCGCTGGGTATTCTGTTTGTACCTGAGTTAAGCCAATAAAACATTCATAACCCAACTTCTTTCTTTCTTCCCTTTCTTCTTTTCTCTCCTTTGAGCAGAACTGAAATGTTTGCTTCTCCCAAGTTGATGCAAGACTGACACACCCCTCCCAAGATTCAAAAAGTGTAGAAATTCAACATGGGAGGGAGTTTTTGTTACTTTCTGATTATTATTATTATTTTTTTATGTAACTTAATTTTTTTTTCTTGCAGTTTAAAAGTGGTCACAACTGCTGTCCAATCACACAGAAAATGAAATTTTGTTTAAAATTTGAATGCATGCAAAATGAGATTGTGGTGTATTTCCGTTGCTAGTTGTAGATGTTAATATTTCATACTAAGAGTATACTCAACCTTACTTTTTCTTTCAGGTAACCTGCATGAATATTTCCAGCGCCCCGATCGGTGGGGGACATTTCAATCCACTCCATTACCACAAATCAGTCGTGCGGCGTTGCTGGAACACGTAGCTCCCAGTCGCAATGGTGGCATGTTTAAAATTCATCCATTTTCAAGACTCCGCTTCCTGCCTGTAGAGGGGTATTTATGAAATGGGCCTCATCATGCCACTGTAGCTCACCAAGCCTGGGAAGATGAATAGACATAATTAAAAACCCCATAAAGGCAAGAGCAGGGGCTTTTATTACAGTAATATGTGAAGGTCTTGTTTTAATGGGGTGTTTGTTCCCGTGCGTAAAGCTGACAGCGGCGCTGGCTTACTGCCGGATCGACGCCAAGCACCACACCACCTCCTCCCGCCGCCATTACACCAGAGGCTAATAAAAACCAATACCTAATGATTCGCCAGCAGGAAGCATGACAGCGACCGGCACACAGAGGCAGCATGATGGACGAAACCCATAAGCTTCTCCTTACAAAAAGCAGTGGGGGAAAAATAAGGATACGGGGAAAAGATGTGGCTCTGAGATAAAGGCGAAACGGGAAAAAGAAGAAATTATGAACCAATCAGTGCTGTCCAAATGCAAGCCGGTACCATTTTCAAGGGTTGTCTCCTGTAAGGAACACTGTTTGTGGAGTTTCTTTTTTCTTTTTTTTAACCATCTCAAGAGCAGTGTCTATTTTTTCAGATCATCTCTGAAATTTTCTATTACTTCCAGCAGATGTCTAAATTTTAATTCTGGACCTGCAAACATATTTTTGTTTAATCTTAGAGGAGGGGGGAAATTCATAATGGCATGTAACTGCATTATGAGTAGGACCCGAAATCAAAACATCAAATATTATTTTTTGAAAATGTTTACTGGCTAAAGCCAGAAAGAGACATTTGAATAAACTTTAATCCCTATGCTAACATTATTAGCTTAGAAAATCTTAACTTGATTTAACTAAAACTAAAAATATTTCAGAAGTCACCACTGTGCTTTTTGTTTATTTTTTTAAATTTTTCTGAAAAATAAAAACTTGCCTTCAGTTTGAAGTCAAGTCAGCCAAGTGTGAAAGCTGCTAATGTCTTGTTCTAGCCATAGAGGGTCATCATCATTTCCGTCGTACTTGAGATAGTCTGCTGCGCGCAGATGTCCAGGCGTTATGGACCCGAGATGACAAGCGAAATGGCTGGGAGTCCTGAATCAGCCATTTTCACAGACAGGATGTGTGACCCTGAGGGCACGAACACACACACACACCCACCCCCACAAACGTCCAGAGCATATGCGCACTTCTGTACGTTACATGCACACAAACCGACCATCAAAAGTAATGGTGTGTGACTAGAGGCAAACTGGGCGAGTTCTCTCATGTCTTGCAGCCGTAATGATATCATTTCTGTAGAGTGTAGACGAAGCATGCTGGGGAATATGGTTCCACACCATTGGTGCACCGCAGATGTTTTCTCGTACCACACACTGGTGGTGATGACAGAAGTGGGTAATAACGCCAGATCTGTTGGCTGAGGCTTTTGACAAGACACGTGGATTTCCTTGAGACAAGAAAGAGGCTGCATTTTCACCATTAGAGCTGAGTAATAATAATCTCAAAATGATTCTGGACATTACTGGAACATTCCTGCTTACCTTGATCTCAGAGCTGCTTTTGGTGCAGCTAGTGGTTCTTCGTTGTCTTAAAAGCTGCTGATCTCGATCTTAAATGTTGACTTTAAAATGTTTAAAGTCAACATTTTAAAGTCAAAATGTTGACTTTAAACCCAACATTTTCAGTGTCTAGTAGTCGTTTTGAATCAGTGAAAACAATCGTCGTTCAAGGGATTCCACAGGGAACAGTTCTCGGCCCTTCTCCTGTTATTAGACAACTCACCTGTAAATGATTTAGGAAAGGCAGAGCCCTTTAATAGACTGCCTAAATGGTCAGGATATGCTTGACATATTCTTCAGGGTTTGTTTTTTGTTTGTTTTTTTCAGGGTTGATCTATTTTTATTCTACAGACTTTATGTTCTCACACGAGTTTTCATTTCTGCATATTTATTCTCATTTTCTTATTTCTTGTTTTTTGATGACTGTACTTTTAAAATACACGCAGTTTACATTTGCCATATGAAATGTAACTTGAGTCACTGACATAGTGATTACTCACAGGGTTTCTATGAGGCTCACATATCACTTCGTCCAGCTCTGGTCTGTAAAGCCCTCATAAACACACGAACATGCACGTTTCTTCTGCCCAGACCCATAATTAACCCTCTTAATTAAGAAAGAAAAAAGTTACTAACTAAGGAAATGGATTTAATTAGCCTGATCTTAGCCCAGGAACAAATACACGCCATAAAACACACACACACACCATCCACACTGAAAATAATTAAGCCTCTTTTATCCTTGCTAATGGCTTCAGTGACTCAGAGTCTTTCTCATTAAGACTATCAATAATATGCTGATTACATGCATCCACCAGTCTCCTTTATCAGGCCACAAAGAGACAAGTGTGTGTCTCTGGAGCTCCAGGGGTGGGGCTGTCTACCAGCATGACCTTATCTGCTAAAATAGACATTCAGATAGTTTTGTCTGGGAAAGCACAAGAAGCCTCACTTTGCCGTGTCTTCGGGGTTTGGTTTTTTTTTTTCCTTGGGGAAAAAAAAAGTATATCTTATCAAAGAGGCCACACACGTTTCACGGGGAGGATTTACCTGTGAACTTGTGCTGTTGAAGGGTTTACAGAGCGGAGATAACAGACCGTGGAGTGACGGCGGACATATTTGAAGTTACATAACATGGATTAGCACTGTGTGCCCTTTGAGGCCTGAGCACAAGTTAAATCTGTCCTTCAATAATCCAAAAAAAAAAAAAGGCTAAATTCTAGTCTTCTAAAAAGTTAAATATTCTTTCTCTTTTACTTCGGCTAACTATTAATGTGACAAGAATAAAGGCAAGTTGCAACAAATAAGATTTTTTTTTTTAATCTGGTGCTTCCCCCATTTTCTAATGCCACCCTGGGCAACTGCCCATACGGTGCTAATAATAAACTACCATTGTCTGTCACCTTTTTATTGTTCTTTGCAAATTGTGTTTTTTTTCTCTCCATTTAGTTCCAGTTTTCTGTTTTTCTTACTAGATGGTATGATTCCCCACACAGTGGACCTTCAACATAATGTTTCTTCCTCTTCAATGAACTAAAATAACATTTATAACACTGATTTGCATCAGCTAACGCAGGTTCGATGTGCTGTTAATAGGAGTTTTATACAAATATTCTCCACATTCTGTTTTTCTTTTCACATTTATCCAGATGAAATATCAATATTGCAATTGTTGACATGGTGAACAAGCTGCATTATATTTACATTTCACGCACTAATGGTCCAAAAACAGCCAATGAGACGGAGCCTTGCAGTCATTGTGCCAGAGGTTAAAATCGATGAAACACCAAAGAAGAGAGAGATTTGGACAAATTAACAACAAAAAGGGAAAATCATAAGAAAGCATGAACATGCTTAGGTCTTAAAATCTTCACAAGTGTCAGATGTATGCAGCCTGTACTTCACTGATGCCTTGTGAGTCCACATATTTTCAGTTTCTATAACATCACCGTGTTTTTCCCTTTTCCACCATAAAGAGTTGCTGATTGTTGTGTGCTCAACAAAGAGATAATAAAGTAAGACAGACAGGCGTCTGTCAGACAGGCAGGCAGGAAGACAACAGGTCTGCGCTTTGACCTTCAGTCTCTTCCTGTTGTCACAGACACTGGGGTCCCTCCCAGAGGAGGACAGAGGAAAGCAGTGCCCTGACCTGCACAGCCACACCTTCACCCTCTTCCCATAAAGCATCCACAAACATTCCTCCTGGGGGGCTGCCATGCTCTCTCTGATCTCTGCCTATTGTAAGATTTGTTTTTCATATATGTTCTAAGGGACTATTGCAGCCACCTATGGCTCTGACAGGCAGACCTTTGTGTGGTTCTCAGACTTTCTTTCTTTTTTTTTTCTTCTTTTTTTTGTTACAAGGTTCGATTCAGCATGAGATATTTGAATTTTATGAAATTTGGAGCAACTTAAAGCAGAAGAAATGCATATGGGAGTCAGTGCATGGTAAAGTGATGTTGATTCAGTCCTGCAGAAGCAAACCTCTAACCATAGCTGAATGCAAAGGAAAACAATAACAACTCTATCAGTTTCTTTTATTATGTCTTATTTCCACAAAAAGAGTGAGAAAGAGATGCTATTAAAGTTTTCAGTTGTATGGCATGATGCATAACCATGGTTACGGGTTACATGTTAGCCGTGTTTGCCTAATGTCTCCATATAACTGATAGTTATTTGGTCTAATTTTGGCCGAAATATATAAATTTTGTTTCATGAATATAGATTAGCTTTCTTAGTGTAATATAAGTACGCGAAAGGTTTTGAAAGTTAACAAAAGTGCGAAGTTAAATATTAGATATATAATATTAGATACAATATTAATTTTTAAAAAAAAGAATCACTGTACTCAAAAGTTCTTAATATGATTTTTATAATAGGAATGATAAGATTACTAGAACTTTATTTTGAAAGACGGGTTACAAACCTCTCTATGACATCACATTGTGTCACTCTTTGATGCCTCAACTTCTGTTCATTCTCGAACTCAACCTGCAGCGGCAGTGAGTGAGAAAACCGCCTTCCTATTTACAAAGGCAAAGACATTTAAACCAGATCGAATGCTTTATTGCCAATTGTGAAGGAGCAAAACGGAGCCCATGTATAAGTTTGTCGGAGTGGAGAGCACCGGGCCTGTTGTGGAGGATTATCGCAAAACCCCAAAAGTAAAACCAAAAAACCAAAAGGTTTTCTTTAGTATGAGCAACAGCGACCTTAAAAGTGACGTATATTACACTAATGGACCCAAGGAAGAGCCAGAAGAAGCGACTCAGGGGAAAATGGCAGACTTTCGGGAACAAGACTGCTATATTGAAGGGCCCAAAAGACCCAAGGTAAAAGCAGTTCTGTATAACCCCTATGAGGATTGTGAAAGTGTGAGAGAATTTATGGACTCTACTCTGAGCTACAGGGCTGATAATGAAGACATAACAATTAAGAGTCCAGAGGAAATCTCAAAATTTGGAGATAACAGTGAAAAATACTACCACTCGTTAGATCTAGACAGGCCTAAGAAGCAAGGAGTTCTTTTTAACCCATATGAACACGATGATCGTGGACGAGGAAAGCAATTTATGAATCTGCAGCCAAAGAGCATCAAGCAAAACTTCTCGACTATTGCGGGGACAAACGACTCCCCTAAATACCTCTACTGCAGACCGAAGCAACAGGAAGTTGGGTTTGAGCAGAAAGACAACTTTGACAGAAGACAAAATGTGGAAAAGCAAGCTAGTTCTCCTGGCGAAACTGAATCGGAGTTCAAGGTGAAGCAAGTCGCCGAGCAGAAATGTCCACCAGAGCACGAGAAATTCATCAAGCAGCTGCAACAAAAGGTCAAACAGCTGTGCATGGAAAAAGAAGAGGGAGCAAGAACTGTCGCTAATCTCCAATATGAACTTGAGAAGATTAAGAGCAAACTACATGTCCAGGTTTCTGAGAACCTAAAAAAACAGGAGAAGATTGACCAACTTCAAGAAGAGCTTAAACATGTCCAGAGGTGTCTTAAGGAGCAGAACACCACACACAAAGCCCAAAACGATACGCTCAGAAAGGAATTCTCTGAGTTGAAGACGAAACTCAGAAGAACGGAAGAACGTCAAGTGAAAGCAGAGCAGAACTCCCAGAGCTTGGAGCAGAAGCTCCAGAGAGAGAGGGAGTCGTCCAGCGTGCTTGTGGAACAGCATTTGAGAACTGCCGGCGACCACCGCGCTGAGCTTCAAGCCGCGCTTCAAAATCTACGAGACCAGGAGGCAAAAAACAAGGAAGCCAAAAAGCTCCTGCATCTCGAGATCCGCGAGCTGAAGATCAAACTCGGCAAAAGCGAAGAGCTGATGGCCAAAGTGGAGCTCAGTGCTCAGGGCCTGCAGGACGAGCTGCAGAGGCAGAAAGAGTCGTCCGGCAAGCTGCTGGTGCAGCGCTCGCAGGAGGTCGTGACCATGCGGCGGGACCTTCACATTACACTCCACCATCTAGACCAACAGGAGGCGAAACACAAGGAGGACAGGAGGGCTTTGCAGAGCGAAATCCAAGAGCTGAAAGTCAAACTGAGCAAAAGTGAAGAGCTCAGGACGACAACGGAGCTCACCTTGCAGAAACTCAAGAGGGAGCACCAGAGAGTCAAAGAGTCGTTTGCTGACAAAATGAAACAGCAGAATGCCAAGATGACCAACAGGAGGAACGCTCAGAGCAAATATAAAAGAGAGGAGACATTAGCAACAGAGAAACAGGAGGGGGCTGAAGGAGTCCAAAGAGCAGGAGAAGAGGAAGAGAGGGACGTGGAAAATGTTGCTAGAAATCAGCTGCTGGTAAAGGAGCAGAAAGTGAAATTTCATGTGGTGAAAAAAAATAAAAAAAGGAGAAGGAAAAGTGTTTTCTAAATGATTGAAGTCACAGCATGTGGTTTTTCTCCGGGTACTCCGGTTTCCATATACCAAAGAAAACAACCGAAACTGAAGCCATTTCAGCCAAAATTAAATAAATACATCGCGAAATAAATTCATAAATAAATAAGGGAGTAATTGGCATCTTTATTTAATTTACATTTATTCATTCATACATTTATTTATTTATTCCCAGATTTATTTCCACCTGTCCTTTTTTCATTTCTTTATTCTCCTTATACATTTATCCTTTTCCAATTTTCCATTTTGATTTATCCTTTTGCAATTTTCCATTATCAGTTAGCCTTTCCAAAATTTCCATTTTCAATTTTCTATTTTTAGATGTAATTTTCTTATTTTCCATTTTCATTTATCTTTTTTTGGAAATTCGGACAAGGATAAATGAAAATGGAAAATTGGGAAGGGATAAATGAATAAGGAAAATAAGGAATGAACAAAGGAAATTTCAAAAATAAATCCAAGAATAAATAAATAAATGTATAAATGAACAAATATAAATGGGATTAAAGATGCCAATTGCTGCTGTGTTTATTGATGTATTTAATTTTGGCTCTCCGTACTCCATATTTCTATATTAAGAATATCTTCTTTTTATGATGTTGTTTTCATGTTTATTGCAGTTTTCAAAAATCATACATTTTGCCTTGTCTTTAAGTTTCTGTCATCACCTTCTCTAAAAGTTGCCGAGTGTTTCCTCCAGTACAGACGATAGTAGCATCATCTGAAAATAGTTTTGTTTATAACAGATTTGATGTAGGTAAAAGTCTGTACAGTTTGTGTCCAGCATGTGTGGGGTCTGCAGCAGTGACGTTAGCTGCCCTTTTAAACCCACCTGATGAACTGACACAAGCAGAATAAATGCCCAAGTAGAAGATGATCAGTACATCTTCTTTGAGTGAAAAGAAAGGAAGTTTTTTTTCTGAAGCATTTTAGACATTTTCAATTCCAAAGCTTTTTTTTTTTTTTTTAAATCTGTTTACAGAAACCTCGTCTCCTCCTTTCTCAAACTTCAGGTCATGTTGCCTGAAGACATTTCTCCTCTGAGACACGGTGATCCAAAGCAACAGGTCACAAAGTGAACATGGAGTGTTTCTTGGAAGCGATCCTTCAAACGTGCCAACATCACCATCCGGAACCTCTCTGACCCAAACGCCCACCATCAGAAGAGTTTTTAAAAAAAAATAAAATAAAATAAAATAAAATCACCATTCCGGGAAGTAGTTGCATCGGGGATGTGGGGGTATGGAGAAACGGATGTCTTTTTTTTCTGGCTGAAATAACATCAGACTCATCCAGCAGTGAACCCAACACCTTCCTTTGAAGCACCAGGAGGACAACCACAACAAAAGGCTCCTTTTCCGCCAATTCCCAACTTAAAAAAAAATAACAAAAAAAATTCAAACAATGGATCAAAATATTCATGCCTCCTTGTTAGATGTGGGCTTGTTTTATTGTGCGTTAATAACGGCGCGCTCAGCAGTGTTTGATGGCGGGACGAAGAGACGAGAAACCCTAGAAACTCAAACCTTCTCATTTATAGGTTCTAATTCTCCCTTTGTCCTGCAGACCGTGACCTTTAATCCTGACTGGCGCACCCAAAGTGGCAAAAACACACCGCATCCAAAACTCACCTCCTTTTATCATTCAAAGCGTGCCCGCAGCTATCAAACCTGAATAAATAAATCCCCCTCTTATCTCACAAAGCAAAACGGGATAAGCGCTCCCAACGGGTGTGGGATGGAGGAAGCTGTCAGCGCCTCTATTTTGGGTCGCTTCAGCCTCATACGGAGACAGATTCCTGTTTTTTTTCCCCCTTTCAGATCCATCCTCCCCGGAGAGTCATTTCCCCTCCAATGTGCGTGAGACTCGCGCGTCCCCGCCTTCAGCGTCCATACATGATGCGTCCTTCCTGCTTATCTCGGGCTCGGCGCGCATATCTTTTCACGCTGCAGAGTTTTCCAGGTTAGGAAACAAAAAAAAAAAACAATTGAATTTCCCAGCTTTTTAATCACTCTTTGAGACAGTTTCTCACTCGAAATTATGGAAGCCCACTTCTGCCACTCTGATGAGACAGTATCTTACTATAATAACTCATTTTAATGAGATTTCTGTTTAAAACAGTGTAGAGTTTTAAACTGGACTTTCATCACTGGTCCAGTTCTTTCATGCACAACTTGTGAGACTCCAAACGCATCACGCCGCACACCTCAGCTGACTTTTATTGTGTTAACGTGATTTGCTTTCTTTCTGCGTCTTCAATGAACTTTCTATTCTTCTTCTTCCTGTTCGTCGAAAGAACAAAGGAGGCGAGAAGAGATCAAGTGAAAGAGGCTCTCAGGAGAAGAACAACATTGCCCCCTGCAGCTAAAGAAAATCTCAACATCAGGTTTGTTCATTTTTTTTGTTTTTATTTTTTTTTTTTACCTGAAGCTCTTGTATTTTACTGGAATTCTGTGTGACGGATCATCACAAAGGAGCATGAAGTCAACATGTGGAAGACAAAATGATGCAGTTTTACTTTTTTTATTCATTTTATTAAAGCAAATAAAAAATAGGAGGAACACTGTGATGAAGCAAAAGAAAGAAAAAGTGATTTTATCATAATCAATTTCAGTGTTGCAATTTTCAGCTACACTGTAAAAAAGGGCAAAGGTGTTCCTATAAAACTAACTTAATATTAGTGGATGTTCCATCAAAAGGTTGCACTCAAATGTGACAATAAGATGTTATTTCTCTAAACCAGACACAGAAAAGGGAACTTTTAACTGAAATAAAGGGCACATAATTATAAAAATATTCCTAAATGTCCAAATTTACCTCCATGCACTCCAAAAGAATGTTAAGGATAAAACTCAACACGTTCTGTTTTTGTTACATTGTACACCAGAATGACTCAACTTAGTGTCTGAAAATTGAAAAGAAAAAATACAAATGATTCAATTTCTAAGATGTCTGCAGGCCGTTTGATTTGAAAATAGTTTTGAATGCAGTTTGAAGTAGGTTTTCTCTCTTAAATATTCAAAAACTTGAGAACTAATGAATGCATTCTACATTACGTCCACTAGATGGTGCAGTCCAACTATTAATAGCTTCTCGGTGCCTTTGCTTTGGCACTGCCACTCAAGACGCTCGGTTGGTTTTTAATATCTGCCTGTTTGTTTTAATAAAAGATAATACATTCATTATTGACAGAACCGCCATTCCCTCCAGCTTTATGTCATGTAATTAGGAATAGCAGCCATATTTGTACTTGAGACCATATTCAATATTGAGTGTGGGCATCTGTTGTGTAACCGGATTGAAGTTGAGCTGAACTGTGCCTTCAGCTCAGGGGGTCAGGCCAAGTGTCTGTGAGCAAACATGTGTTGGGAACGTAGAACTGATCCAGCCCCCTGGTACTGTATTTGTGAACAAACACTCACACCGAGACACACACACACACACACACACGCCCACTGAACCGCTGCCCACTCTCACCCATAAATACATTTCCACTGCAAATAACACAGCAAATAAATCACCATGGTTACAGTAATGTAATAATTGGCACACTTGAAGCATAGGCTTTGACTGATACTGGATGCAGAGCCACTTGGAAATTAGCGATTACAAGGAAAACGGTTCAATACTTGATTCATTTAGCGCAGAACTCAACGTTCAAAGTGTCTGTTTGACTCTGGGCCAGTGCAACAACAACAAAAAAAAGTAAACATGAAAAATTACACAGAGTTAATAAATGCAAATGCCGTGTCAATAGCATAGAAAGAATTACTTTCTATGGGAAAGAAAATCAACTGTAGTATCTTTGTCAGCCAATTAGTGCCAAGGGAAATGAATGGCCTTCCTGGATTGGCTGCTTTGAAAACACCAACAAATAGCATGTCAAGTAACATTGTAATTGAGTATTTCAGCTGGCCACACTGCATTTCTGTTAAATATTTCAGATTTTAAAATTTGGGAGTTACATATCAGAAAAAATTGATAGTACAAAAGCTCAAATACTAGTCGATGGCCCTCATGGCTGAATGCAGATTCCAGCCAGGAGTACTTTCCATAGAAAAGACATTTGAAAATCGCACAGCTCCTAGCTGAGGCAGCGTTGGCGTGGGAAACCGATTGGCTAGTGTGAGGTTGGTCGTTACCGTTTTACATTCGGCAGAACAGCTTGAACCTACGGTGGTCCAGTTTTGATCTAATCACATACAGACTAAACGCCACTCCATGCGAGACAGTTTCCAAACTTTCATTCCTTCTCCGTGCACCGATGACTCAATGCCATTTGTGGCTTTTCAGAGAGAAGAAAACCTAATTACTCCCCCACCAACTCCACTTTGTTTTTAACGAGAGTTCAGAGAAAAGACAGAGCGTGTGCAGACATGTGTGAGTTTGCGTAATTAGCTAACTTCTCTGTGATCTTTAATGCATTATTGAATATTTCAAAGGAGACTCAATCCTTTGAGCTAAGTAGCGGTGGTAAGTAGGAGCAACTGGGCCAGTTTGGCTGCAATGAAGGCCGGATCGGCCATTAAGGAGTCTGGGTCGACTTCACGGCCTTGTGTGAACCTGAAGCTCATGAATAATATAAATTCCTCTGCTGTATTTGGAAGCTCTTTGGGAGTTTCGTAGTGGGAGGAGGACAGTAATGCCTTACCATTGATTTCGTTTTATTTTTGGTTGAGCAATTTCAGGGAACAGGTCAATTCAATTTCAGCGGCGAACAAACAGCTGGCAGAAAATAGACAATTTATTGCAATCGCCCCTGATGGAGAGAAACAGTCGGGGTCTCTTTCGCCGCCACGTTCCACGCACCGCAACCTTGACAAGACAATTGCCGGGTTGTCATGGTAATATGGCATTTCTCCTGACATTTTCGAGATTTTCATCTCTCACAATTACTGCCAGTATGTTTTCTTCTCGGAAATGCCACGGCCGGTTATTGAATTTGCTCCGTCATGGGGTGGCATCTTAAATTTGTAAAAACTATCAAAACACAAGGCGGCAGAGTTGAAAAAGGAGGATCTTAACCTGCGTGCTCTGGCTGAATTCAGTCAAACCCAGATGTGGCCGCATGTCATAAAGGTCACTGAGTTTTACTTGAGCCAAAATGATTGACTTTATATCTTGTCAGCTTCATTTGCAACAATTCTACCATTGCGAATGACATGAAAGATGAAAACAACAAACAATAAAGCTGATTTGGAGTCAAATTTTTTGCTCACTAAAAACCAACAGAATTGTTCTTTGCAATGTTGGCAGACAATAGAAAGTTAATCACGTTGTAAACATATATTGGGTTGACATTGTTTACATGAAATACAGTTTTTTCAGTGAACGAATATGTTAAGAATGTCATTGTCAAACCATCGGGTCTTTCAGCAGCTTTATGATTGAAAATGCACGGCCAAATCAAACAAGGAAGTGGATCACTAAAGAAAAAAAAAGAATACAAAACACTTTATTGTTAAATTGATTCAATTAACGGAACATTTTAGGTCCAGCTGGGAATATAGAGGGCGTACAACACACACAAAAAAAGAACATTTAAAACGACTTCACCAACCTCTCATTTTATGGAGTTTAAAGATGGTACGAATGATTTCTTGTCAGTGTTTGGAACCTCATATCTTCTGCCTGATGGGAGCAGGAAGAAGGTATAAACAGCTCAAAAATAGGTGTTTATGGTAATGTTTTAATTATTTGGATAAACCAGTATAAGCTTGGTGGGGACGACAGTGTTGCCATAAAATAAGACCTAAAAGTTGAGCACGTCCCATCTCAGAGCAGCCTTTCGTAGTGCTTCAGCTGCTCCTTTAATCCAGATTTTAACCCATTTTGTAATCGTTTTGATTGTCAGAGATGATCGCCTCTTTTTTTTGCTGTTCTGGCCCGTAAATCACAAATCACGCGAAGGGAAACGGCAGGCTGTTTCCTGAAGAAGCTGAGGTCCTTCTGTGCGAGCGGCAATATGCTGCACGTCGTCCGTCCTTCTGTGGATGAGAGGACTGTTTTCTCTGCAGCCATCTGTTGTGGCGCTGGCGTCAACGTAAATGTCTGAACAAACTCAAACAAATTTGTAAAGAGGGATGTGTCCATGCTGTCAGAAACCGTCAGGTCTTTTATTTAAGATGCCCTGAGAAGTAAGTAAAATTCCCGAGTCAGTTCAGAAGAGTAAAGTGATATTACACTGGCGTTATATGTATTTGATAGGAATTTATAGGGAAGATAATAACTGGTTTTTTTGTTAAAAACTATTACTTTTCAGACTGAAAACATTTTTTTTCAGTGTGAGACCATGCTACTGCAATAAAATTTGGATTTATTTAAAGATTTCTCCACATTTTTGGCAGCAGGTGCTAATGTGTGGTGTAAAGTGTGCCTATTTCATAGTTTAAGTTTACTTAACCACTGTAACGAAGCAACGAATCATTCAAATGAGGGCAGAAACACACAAATCATAATTTGCAGTGATGTTTTGCCACATTAAGCGTTTAGAATGGACCTCTAATAGGTGTCTTTTTGCAACCTCAACTTCCGTTTTTGAGAAACATACAGGACAACAATCCACTTGCAGCATTTGAAAGCGCCTGACTTGCTGTTTGCTCTCCTACATTCTGCAGCAGCAAATGATTTATGCTGATGCGCAGGCCGTCCGCCCTCGTAGTGGCTCTTCTTGGTGTTTCTCTCCTGCCGTGCGAAAGCATTTAGGAATAATTTTGTTTAATGATGGTGGAGGCGCCTTCAATCAGTCATTACTCAGTACCTGTGATTAGTGAAATGTCCATCAAAAGTGCGCAGTGGGGGCAGTAAAATGCCCAGGTGATCTGCCAACAATCAGTCAAATGGACTAAACCCAGGTGAGAGTTTTGCACACACACATACCCTCCTTTTTTTTTTAGTGGAGCTTTATGTCAGCCATAAGCTCTTTCCATTAAAACTGTGCTGTATTAAGCATTTGGGTTAAAAGCTTTCATAATCAGGTGTGCTCCGATTAAGCGTTCAAGGATTTTAAAATCAATACTGCCGTTGGGGAGAGAGTGTTCTCCACTTTGTTTGTTAGTGAGCATGCATGGAGCCAAAAAAAAAAAAAAAAGGAACCCCAGAATCAGAACCTTTGGTCCTTTGATTGTGCTCGCGGGCCACACATTTGCCTGTCTCGAGTGTCTGTTTACTGTCTTCTGCCAGCGGGGGTAAACTCTTCCTCACTGCGCTGCTTTTGATTCTCCATTTGAGAGAAACTAACACCGGGAGTCCTGCCGACTCCGCGGCTGTTTTTCCGCCTGACGCCTCCTCATCTGATCCCGAGGTCCGCGGCGTGGACCGCTACTGCAACTGATCTAGAGTCCAAACCCATTAATGAGCGCTATGCAAACAGAGATGCCTGGTTTGCTTCTTCTTCTTTTTTTTTTTTTTTGCACATGTGTTGTGCTTAAATAGATACTCTGTTTTGGTTTGTTTTTTAGACTGAAACTGTATTTTGCAGTAATTAAAGGTTGTTGTCCCCCCCCTCCTATTTCACACGTTCTTATCCATGATAGCTTTGTGCATGCTGTGCATTTGTTTGCAAGTGAGTGGGCGTTCAGGGACTTTAAAAAAAAAAGTATGTCAGCAGCAGCATTTTTTTTTGCAAATGCCTCCTCTGCAACTAGATCAATACATTAGGTCTTGGGGGTTGGGGCTGAGCTTGACCTATCTTAGCAGTTTTTCATATTCACTGATGTCTTAGGAAATGCTGATTCTCCTCCACGGCCGTGGTGTAGAGACACAGCATGATATTTTTCAAACAAAACTAACAAGCTGTAAGTCCTGATGCTTTCAGATATTTGCATCCCGACAGGCTGTAATGCCATTATTCCCGATAGCATTCCTGTGAAGCTGGCCTTGGCCCTGACAGAGCGGTCCACCATGGCTGCGGTCATTGTTTCTGTGCTCAATAGGCAGCACACGACGTGGGCAGCCGTCAGTGGGGCTAAATTTGCGCCTCTCCGCTCATTCCGGGGATATTTGTGACTTGCGCCTCGTTGACTTGTCGTCCTCCTCGGCGACAACGGTCTCTTGTGTGTCACGACGTGAGCTGGAGCACTCTGGCTGCACGCAATTAGGCTGCGAAATGCCACGCTCCTCTGTGAAGCATCAAGTGGTGCTGACAAACCAGGCAGATTTCAAAGTTGCAAAGTAAGAGAAAGGAGGTCTCTTTTTTTTGTCATTGTTGGTGTCAGTCGTAGTGAAGAAAGAGTTGAGAAGTAACCATCCTACGAGGTGACCAAGATACTACTTGCTTCTCTGCATCAAAAGGTAGTCTAAGCAACTGAGGATGTCTCCTAGACAACTGCCACATCTTTTGTGAAATACTAAAGAAAGTCCCAGTGATGTGGAAGACATCCAGTATTGTTCTAGTACCAAAGAAAACTCACTCATACGTTGTCAGTGAGTCTTGAAGAGATTCCTATCAACCCACCTGAGTGAGCAAGCAAGCACATATCAGGACCCCTTGCGGATTGCTTACCACCGTGGAGTTGGAGTAGAAGAGGCCATCATACACCTGCTTCAACAAAACCAATGTCAGCTGGACAAAGTATAGGCAGTTCTTTGATTTCTCCAGTGCATTTAGTACAATTTCAACTGATTTGCTTTGTCTGTAATAAATAACATATTTGCAAAATAACAAATTCAAGTAGAAGAAAACTTTTTGCAAATAGAAAACTAATACTTGCAGTAGACATGTGTTTCCTCAATAAAGAGTGGTTTTGCTTCATATTAAGATTACTCAAGTAAAAGTAAAAAGCATAGTGGAGTACACTACTGAGTATATTTTTTCCCTAAAACTTTGTAAATGTAAGTGAACAAATCTAACTAGTCACTGCCCACCTCTGGTCAGTCAGAGGCTTCATCAGAATTGCTGTAGTACTGACTGCTACAGGAGATGCCTACAGCAATCAGCATCTACAATCTAAGCTGCAACAATGTTTATCTTCCCTCTGGCATTAGTAAAGTATTTTTTGAATCGAATTAGTAATTTATCTTATAACAGAATAAACGGTGATTATATTTTACCAGGTGTTTTCACTTTACGATAACAGGCTGTTTTGACAGGCACCCCGACGCTGCTTCATAAATCACTGGGCCCATCTTTCCCCCAGGGCTATTCACTGCTGTCTCCTAGTAACAGGAGCCCCATCCCTTCCTTTCACTTCCCTTGATTTCTTTGGACCGTACCACGTTCACTTTGGTGGGGGGGATTTCTTCTCCAAAACTAATTATATTTCTGTACAGTAGCTGCAAATATGGAATGTGTGATTTGTATTAAAAGTGTTACACTTCTTAAAGCTTGGATAATTAAAAAAACCGGACACATTTATTTATTATATTTGTATATTTACAATTACCTCGCCACAGAGGCGGAGAAGTCGACTTTACCTCGAACTGTCAAAATCGCTTGTTGCTCTCAACCTTTAAAAGTAGTTAGCGAGCTAGCATGTAGCGGGTCAAAGGCGCCGCTGTGATATGTGTTTTTTTTTTTAAGAAGAGGAGCAAAAAAAAAAAGTTTGTAAGGGGAGGAAAAGAGCCGGCGAAAAGTGTCAGCTGAAGACCGTGACTGCCCTTGTCGTGCCGTGCTGCGGGTCTCCAGTCGCTGACCAGCCGTTGGCGGCGGGCTGAAGAGCAGCTGGATGTGACAGGTCCCGACATCAGGTAGGCTGCAGGTAGCTAGCCTAGCAGGTAGCGTTAGCATCCTTTAGGTGTTCATTTTGTGCACGCGTAGTGGCGTTAGTGAATGGATCACCTCTCAGGACTTCAGGGGGATTGTGGAATATTAGTAATAATTCTGGTTTTAGGTTTTGTTTGTGGTTCAAAGACCGAGAAATAACTACACAGAAGCAGAGAGCTGCTGAAAATAAGAAGAGAAATAAAATGGCCCATTGTAAGCAGATGTGATGTTGGGTCGTCGTTGTTGTTGCTCGGTGTCTTATGACTTTATAATTACTTAGTAAATATCATTTTAAATTAACTTTCACGTGTTAGTACACTATATATTCCCTTACATTCATTCTTTTACTCTTTTCAGGCAAATACCTGCAGTAAATATCCAAGGATTTATTCAGTTCAATTTGACTGAGAAATACCCTTTTTTTAAAAAAAATCCCAGCGGGAAATTAAATATTGTTGTAACTCATTATTTAAGTTCAAAGAGTTGTTGAAATGCTGATGGCTATCGGCACAAACTATCTCCTGTAGCAGCCTGTATTACAGCTTTGTTGAAGCCTCTGACTGAAGTATAACTGTCTCATGAAGAGGATGCTGAGGGTTTTTGCACAACAGTGTGCAGATGTTTCAGAACAGAACCTGTCTTTTTCCAAAAAAGTCAGGCTGATAAAGAAGTGTGCACCGCCGCTTCTCCTTTAAACATGATATGTGAAATTATATCCAAATAGTTAATGTTTGGTCTTTTCTAACGAATCAATATCCTCTTAATATTTCAATGAATTGTCCACATTTTTGACGGAGAGCTTTAGACAAGCTTCAACTTGCTTTTTCTTCTGCAGTGGCGTTTTGTGCAGTGACTTTTGTGAACAAAAATTTTATTTTTAGGTTGCATCCAACAGGTTCAGGTTATCCCTAGCCATTTGACATATACTGTATATCTCCTGGGTTTGAAATGAGGTTAAAAAAACTAACTCTTCACTGAGCTTTCTGTTTTATGCCAATAAATACCAATGGTTAAAATTTGACCTTAGTATGTTTGAGAAGGACATAACCTTCCATTGTTAGAAAGCAAAACTAGAAATTGGATATAAATAGCTGCACTGTCAGCTACGCACTTTGTTTTAAGACGGACTGATCAGAATAAAGGAAGCACACCCCTTTACTGCTTGTTATTTGATTATGGCTAATAATAGAAAAAGACAGCTGCCTTTTCATTGATCTGTCTTCGCCGCCCTATTTCTGAGCCCTGCTTTTTTTTTCTTTTCCCTCTTGTGTCACGTTGAACTGTCGGCACACAGTTTTTACCTGTCAGTCTTATTTTGATCAAAACAATTCTTATTTTTTTTTCCTTTTTTTTTTTTCTAGAAACGCAGTTCGATGTGAGTGTGCCGACCTGTTTGGGGTCAAAAAGGACAGGGATAATAGGAAGGGAGGGGACTCCACGAGGGAAGGAAGTAGCTGAGCTTGTTTGTCTGCCAGGCTTTTGTTTGTTTTCCTGTTGGACACATCAGAGATCTGCAGTTAGAAAAACTGAACCGTTTTGCTTCTAGATAAGATACAGTAGATGTTTTTATTTTTAAATTTTTTTAGCAGCATTCTAACTCCTCTTTTAAATCTCACAACTGTGCACAACTTTCACTGTTGCTGTAAACTGACACTTTGCTCTTGACCTAAGATGGCGTTCCCCGCCCTCGTTGTCATGCTTCGTGCAATAGCAGAGCGCTTGTTTGTCCCATCTCCCTACAGGTGCGCTGACGTTTATGCCGTCGTCACCAGACGTTGACCCTTTTTCTGTTCCAGTGACCTTTCAACACTTTTTTTCCACGTTTATGTCGTCACAAGCACAAACTCTAATGTAATTCAGACTTAACGTGACAGGTTAACACGTATGCATCATAACTGAGTGATGGGAAGTGACATGGCTGAAACTGAATTGCTCAAGATGGCTAGCATTTTTTTTTTTGCTAAAACATTTTTAGATCATCTTGAAGGCATGTTTCAATCATGTCAGAGTTGATGGGGAAGCTCGTTAGGGGCTGCAAAAGTCTCAAAACAGAGCAAGCAGGACTATTAACAGCTTGAGCTTTGTTGAGATGTTTTGTTCAAAGCATGTTAATTTTGTTAGAATGACCTAGTCAAAGTCCAGACCAAAATCCACCTAGAACAACTGCTGTTTGGAGCTATTTTTAAAAAGAAAATTGAGAACTGTGTTCTTGTAACATTATGGCTTTATTTGATGATGGTTCTATAAAGCATTAACTCGTTACAAAACTTTCAAAACAATGTGTCCTTTTTTTTTATATTTTCTGCTTGGAAAATATAAAAATATGTAAAAGTTTATAAAAAAAAAACAGACAGTTTATACGTTTATTGGTCGCCTGGCTGCGACTGATGACGCGTCACCAACAACCTTTGTGTGAGCCAGAGAGCTGGACATAGAGGTAGAGAGAGAGAAAGAGAGAGACAGACGGTACAGCTGTTCTATTGAATCTGGATCGAAAAGTCATGAAGCAGGATCTCTGACTCATCAGTTCTGTGACGCTCCGGTTTCATGGCCCATGTGATCGACGGACAGCATGTCATGAGCCCGGCTTGGAAGGGGAGAGTATAAGAAAAAAAAAAAAACACACTGCAATACATTATTATTATGACATCTATTATTATTTTGATGTTTCCCAAGCAATAACAGTAGTAATTTTCCAGTCCAGTAAACTAAAGAATTGGACTGAAATAGAGTTTGGGAGATAGCTTGCAGAACTGCGGGGAAACGTGCAAGGTGAGGGATGGAGAGAAGCCACGGGAGGGCGAGAGAAAGGTGCTTAAGTGGAGGAGGAAGCGAGGGATGCTGGGATGGAGGATGAGTTTGGAGGACGGATGCTGAGAGGAGGTGGAGGAGAGAAGTGGGAGGGAGGGTGCAGGTGTAGTGCTCCGGTTTCCTGGGGGGATGGTGTTAAATGCGGCGATAGAACGCAGACAAGGACACTGCTGATCTCCACTATGCGGCTGCGCAACACTTTGATTACTGCTTGTTTTCCTCCCTGCTCCCCCTCACCCACCCAACCACAGCCCGTTCCTCTAATCAGATTGCGCGTCGAATTTAAACAACGCCGCGCTCTCCGGGATCTGAATTTGTGACGTTAAGCGGCGCGTGAAATTGGGGAAATACCTTGTGAGAAATCAGTATTCAGGGGTTTTGACTGTAAGCGCAGAATTTGTCCCATCAATCGGATTGCTCTCCTCCAATCAAGAGGCGACGAAAGCTGGGATTCAGAGCAGGCTGTGTGTTATTGGCTGGAGCTGATCGGGGGCAGGGTCCAGCTACAGGCTGGTGGGCAGGAAGGGGCTGGCTTTAGGGGTGTGTGTCTGGATGGGGGGGTGGAGGAGGTGGGATGTTGGCTGGAAGTGTTACAGCCAAATAGTTTGAGTAGACACTCTTTTGCTTCCTGCCTGCCCGCCTGCCTCGCTCGCTTTGCTCTGCGGCTGAGAGAGAGACGCTGAGAGAGAAAATCCCTGTCTAGGCATGGACCTCTGGCTGCGGTGCTCGGCGGCTCGCGAGGAATGACAACAGCTCACATGGTCATTAACTCCTCTCGCCGGGGCTGAAGGGAGAACCGCACCGGAGCCAACGGGTGCCTCCTGTGTTTGGGACTAAGACAGAAGCTCACAGCGGCGCTCCGGGAACGTATCAACCGAGGTGGGAATGAGTTGTCATACAGTCTGGGCTTTTTATTATTATTTTTTTAAATAGATTTTTCTTTTTTTTAGGAGTTTTGCTGCAGTGTGCTGCATACCAGTCTGGGTGGGGAGGGACTTGAGGGAATGTTTTATCTGTGTGAGAGAGAGGGTGTGAGACGGAAAACAAGGAAAGAAAAATATAGGAAGAAAGGGAGAAATCCATAGGTGCTCTGAGGCTTTCCAGTCTCCCAACATAGACTTTCTCTTTCAACTCCTGGGGGAACGGGCATTATCACAGCAGTTGACTTGCCCCTTTCTCAGTCCAAATGTCAGGAGCTCCACTTTTTCAAGTGTGAGACAGAAAAGCTTGTCAAATCTAGAGTTTTTACAGTCAAATCTGTCAAATCTAGAGTTTTTACAAAGTTCTTCCAGGCAAAGTTCTTCGGACAGATCTGGAATTAAGTCCGTCCAAATTGCGCTTTCTCCACCCAAAGCCGAGCGTGGTGCGGTCAAAGAACTGGACATTGTCGCCCTGCGTGGAAAAGGCCAGAGCGGTGTCATGCGCCTGGCTGCAGATCAAGGGGAAGTGGGTGTTTTCTAATGGAACAACGGTCCCGGCCCTTCCTGTTGAAAATAGACTGGGCTAAATCACAAATGTGCCCCACCTCGAGATTAAATCTCAAGTGAATTTTATCTTCAGATGATTTACGCATGAGTAAAAAGGGGGGATGTCAAGTGGTTTCATTTCAAGTATTTGTTGTTTTTAAGCAAACACGTCAACCGGGCTTAAAACTGTAAAGCTAAGTGTGGTATTTATCCAGTGTTTTTCCATTAATTACCTTGGAAACCCTGTTAATCATCATATTTATCTGAGAAGCACAATTCATCTCAGGCAGACGACTGCTCTATAATTAGATGATGACTTGCCTGAGTCCCTTCGACTTAGCAGAGAACAGACAAGAATGCTTAGGGAAAATAAATCTATTAACAGAGTGCAGGCAGTCAAATAAGCAAAAATTCTCTCACCTTTTCTTAATTAAAGTGCATTTTACAACAAATTGAAACAGATCGTCCTATATCAGGTATAGACTATTTGGGTCACCCTTGTTTAGCTAAGGCTATTATGATATGGGGCTCACCTTCCTGCTGACATGGGAAAATGCTCATAGCTTAGTCCTGGTATAGACTGTGCTGATCTCCCTCACCCATCATTATACCTAATGGTACTTGATAGAATTGAACTCAAGGATTCTTGGCTTAGACCAAAGGCATTTCATAAGCTTAGGGAAACAAAATATTTCCTTTCTGCATTTAGGACCCCTCTCTATGGAAAAAATTGTCCACTTGTTCCTCTTGGCCATGCAAATAACTGAACATCTACCGTTTGCCAGTGTAAAATGGTAATAAATGGTATAGCTCATTATCTTTCCTCTCACAGTCATTAGAAAAAATTTTTTCATTGTTTTCAAGTTCATATGGCCGTTATAAACAGGTAGCTTATCGTGCCTGCTGAGCAAACACAAGCTACAAAGATAAACCGCCTAGCACAGATAGCAGACTAATGGGCTACATGCTCGCTTTTCAGAGGTCAAGCCAATGACTTTCACTAGAGACACCCCAGTCTAGCTGACTCTCCTGCAATTAAGCAGACTGACCAAGATAATGCCCCTGGCAGCTGGTCTTAGTAAGCATAAGTAATCCACAAAGTCTAGTACTGCAGTGCTTTTCTTCACATCTTCGTCCGGGTTCATCGGGTCATCCTGTCTGGCCACTTTGGTACAGGATGCACAGAATCTGCTTCTACCTTCAGCTCTTTAGGTTTCACTTTCTGTTGCCTATTTCTGTTAACACACTGTTCCAGTGTTCCACAGGGTGGATTATTATACCTAACAGGTTTTATATCCGTAAAATGGAAACACAACTTTGCAATTTCCTTTTCTGCAACGGCTCAGTCTATTACTGATTTTCTGATGGATGAAGTGTCATGTAGAAATATTACTTTCTCTTAGTGAGTAGATAGCTGTAGTTTTACCCCATCAGCTGACGATTTCTTTGTCTTTTTATACATTAGCTTTGTCCTGACAAGAAGTCAGCTTTAGGGTCCTCCATCCATACAATTACCTCCTTCTGACCTTGAACTTGGTTCAATTCAAGCAAACTTGTTTTGCACTCCTGTCGTCTTTAGAAGTTTTCGTGTCATTCCTCCCGTGGTTCTTCGGTGCAGCGCCACCACAGACGAGGAGGTGAACAAGTTTGTCAAAGTGTTTGGTTCCTTTGAAGAAGTACAGTGCGAAAGCAAACTACACCAGCTGAAAACGTAACAAATATTGCAACTTCGGTCTCCAATCGAACCGAGTCTACCGGATTATCAGGTGTGAAAACACCCAATGATTCTCAGAGGTCGATTGTTCAGGACTTTTGCTCCCGGTGGTATCTTCTATGATAATTTAATCTCAGTCATGAAACAACAGTTTCATTGGAGGCAGTCCTGTCAGTGGGAAACTCGTTGTAGAGTGCCTAGTGGTCCAGCCTTTGCTTCTGGGATTTGGTCAGTGGGAGCAGTCACCTCCTGTAGGTGTTCAAATCAAACTTTCTAGAAATTTCTAATAATGCTTCAGAAAGAACTCCAACAGACTCTTTATTCTTCTTCCATTTTGCTATTGGTGTTTTTTTTTAACTATAGATCTGTTTTTATGCAGTCCTGTGTTCCAAAACTAAAACTAAATTTAGTTTTTCATTAAACAAAAACTTTCTTTCTATACTGCAAAAGCATACAGTAAATGTCATCAGTATGCCCACAAATATGTGGTCATGTTCCTGCATGTGTTCTTTATCTTACTACCACCCTTATAAGGGACCTTTTTATCTTCAGCCGATCCCGTTTGTTTTGAATATCTTTCATTGTTGCTCGTTGAGTCTCTTCAGGCGACCCCGACAAACCCTGTGTCAGAACTCATTTAGTGTTTTTCTGTCCGAATCAAATGTGTAAAAGCAACCTTCTGGTGTTTTATGCACCATCATTTCAGGCTAGTCACTTAACAGACAACGGGCGCCATCGCTTCCTCACATGGTGACAAATTAGGTTAGCTTCATGGCCGACATCTTATGGCTTCTAAAAATAAGAAGGGATTAATTGCTAAAGGTCAGATCTGACATGATTCTTACCTGACTGTCTCTTTCTGCAGCGATTGGTTGGCTCCCTGGGGGGGTGATGTGAAATTAAATCCCGCCTTAGAGAGCAGAGCCCGGGCGTCAGTACGATCGGGCAAAGGAAGCTTCTGATCTCATTTCACATCATCAGCACTAAAGTGGGACAATATGATTAGCTAAGATGATGGTTTTGGATTTATCGGCTTGTGGCTGCATTTGGTTTGTGATTTGAAGGAGGAAGCTGCTCTTTAACCCCCCAAAGTGATTTTTATTTCTGCCCCTTCTACTTCTATAATGTTTAAGGGCATATTTCTGATACAAAGTCTTTGTAAACTCTAGGACAAGTCTTAGCTTGTTGCTCTCAATAATTTAAGATGTTGGCCTACATGCCAGATGTTCTGGCCAAACCTCCGTTTTCCATTCATTCTTTTTATACACATGGAATAGTAAAATAATAATCTTTTAACCAGAGCTCTAGGTTGTTTTTTTTTTTTTTACAACCCTCCTCCAGTGTGGAGCATCCTCCCCCTCTTCCAGCCCACAGTTACCAAGCAAAACATTTCCAGATGTGCCCAGAAACGAGCTCCCTGCTCAGTAGCCTAGTAATGAATTTCATTCTCCCGAGCGAAAGGTCACTTCCTCAGATTGTTGCTTTATCAATCGTCCCCTTGCTCTCACTACACGACATTGAGACACAGCACTGCCTTTGCAAGACAAGAAAGAAAACTCGTACCGACATACCCCGAATTAATGTGAACCGACAGGCTGATGTCAGCGAGGCGGTCCCTAATATGGACGGAGAGAGAGGAGAGGCTAGTGAATGTTGTGTGACACTGTGCAGCGTCATAATCATGTCTGGCAGTGGCATATGCATCTGTCTAGGTCTCTCTCTATGGCTGCTGGACGGCCGCCCAGAATAGTGCAGTGCTGCACTTTTCTATTGGTCGCACCATGTGTGGCTCTACAGGCTAGGCTAGACCCCACAGCTCCTTTTCCATCTTCTCTCAGACTGTTTGCTCTCGTCTTACAACACAAAGGGCTTTTCTCCATTTCCTGTTTTGGTAAGAACTATGTTGGAAAGACTTTGGACTTCCAATCTCTACATACTCAGCCAAATAGTGCAGCTGGCTTTTTTATCACCTTGAACCACTTGAACCTTTTTAGATTTTGTCACAACCACAGACTTTGGTATATTTTATTGGACTTTTATACAAAAAAAATTATTTCTTGTCTCCTCTTTTTTTCTGTTTCAGATCAGACAGAAAGTGCCTTTTGAGTTAACACCCCTACTTGAAGACTTTGTCCGAAGAGCTCCGGATATTCCTCTGCGGACTCTGCTGGTCATAGCTTCAAATCCCACCTGGTTTGTCCTCGTCTGCGCTTTTTGTGTGAATAAACCCCGAGTTAAAGCTGAAGCCGAACCTCTCCGCTGCTGGCCAGGGTGCCAAAGCTTAAAGGCGCTTTGAAGGGAAGAGCTGCACACCTTTGTGCTGTCCTAAAATGTGCCATTGTACCTGAAAATAGGGCCACCTTTGCTCCCCAACACCCACCCACCCCCTTCAAAAGAGATCATTACTCATAAAAAGGACATTTTGGGGACAGTTGTGTGTCCAATACAAGCATGACCCCTCTGCCTCGCCAGAGGTCTGCTCTTGAGATTTACTGATTGATGATGATTGATGAATCTGTTTGACTGACAAACATTTGCAACACAGTTGTTCATCCCATGCTCAGGTTTCTCCACCAGATTTCCTTTTTTATTTTTATTTTTGGTCCGCAAAGACAAAGCACCTCCACTGACCTGAGGCAGAGTATTTTTAGCTGCATGTTCCATCGGTTTTACTTTTGATTTCATGTGTTTTTAACCCGGAGCTCTTTGTCGAAGCACCTCCTCCCCGAACCGAGCGGCTCCCTCTCCTTCCTCCAGCCCCACGGCCATCAGACCCCCTTCAACATGGCTCTAAACATAGCCTCGATACGGGACACAAAATGGCTGACCCTGGAAGTGTGCCGGCAGTTTCAGCGAGGGACGTGTTCACGCAGTGACGAGGAATGCAAATTCGCCCACCCACCCAAAAGCTGCCAGGTGGAGAACGGGAGAGTGATCGCCTGCTTTGACTCGCTAAAGGTACGTATTCACACGTATATTCAATTTACAGACACAAACTTGTAAATAACCACATGTCATGTGTTGTAGATGATAGTTTGAGGCCCAGTGACCTAAAAAAAATTTAAAAAACTACACAAGTGACATAAAACATTAGTTTATGGTTTCCCCTGGTTGGTGAGTATAGGATTTCTGCTCAAATTAGCATGTGTGTCGGGTCTCCCTGCTGTACTCAGTTAGCAGACTTCTCTGACCTATGAAGCGAAAGGCCACAGAGGCCTGTTGACACGTTCAGTGCCACCAGCGATGGCTGCGTCTTTATTTTCTTTTTTATACAATAAGTTCTTCTAATGTCACCGTGCCTTGTCCATCATTCGCGCTCCCAGGCCAACATCTGATCGCCTTGAGCCGTTCCAGGGTGTCTATTCTCGGATCTGTGTCAGCTGTCACGATGTTTACAACCGGCAGGAAAACATAATCGCACCAGAGGCTGCTGGGAAATGGTTTTTAGCGATTAAAGTGGCATATTCCAGGTGCAGACTTTATTTATTTATTCCTCTATTGATACTACTCTTACTAGTAGAATATCTAAAATTTAACACCAAATTCTTGAATACCTCTGACATCATAGCAAGGCTTCTTCACAGTAGGCACGACATGCTGTATCTAAGAGGAGGATGTTATTTTTTCCTTCTCTGTGCTGCAGATGTGACAGTGATAAATAGCAGAAGAAACTAGAGCAGCACACTAGACCAGTGAGGAGTTTTTATCTTGTCTTCTGAAGCTGCAGCGTACACATTAAAAAAGCAGATGGTGGAATTTCTGTCGAAGACTTTTGACCAAAACGTACAAAAACCCTTGTGAAGACCATGTTCATCCCATGTTCCTTACAATCAATTAAAGCAGAAGTGTGTTGAGCTTCATAAGTTATACCTTTGCTTTTTCATTTGTATCTGTAGACAGAGCAAAGGGGGGTGGCTGGGAAAATGCCTTATTTTTTGTCCTACCATCATAAAAGCAAACATGTGGAGTGCTTAGTTCAGATTAGATGAAAATCTTAAAACTTTATTTTGATTGTAACGCCGTTTAAAAAACGTCGTCATCAGAAGTCATCATGGTCAGTCTTTTTTTTTTTTTTTTCCTTATAAAAAAAAAAGACTGACTAAAAGCAGCATTTTTAAAAGCTGCTTTTATTGGTACAACCAGCTGCCTTCTTGGCTGTGACTTTAACAGAGCGAGGCTCATTTAAGGCGTCACTCGCGGCGTTCGCAGAGCATTGTTCCTTTTTATGCAAGCGGTTACGCTGTCATAGCTTAACGAGCCCACAACTAACTCGGATCAGGACTGATTTGTCGTCGCATCAAGCAGATCTTACGCCCACCCTGTGGAAGGAAAGAAGGTTTTGGAGATGATGTTAGGATCCAACTTAGAAATTGTTACTCTGCCTGAAGAAGTCCCTTTTTTTTTCTTTCTCATTGTTTTGTTATGTTTTCTTGCTCCCCATCATAAAAAAACAGCCTCCTGTTTTTTTTTTTGTTTTGTTTTTTTTTGTACAGTAGGATTTTACCCTCAACTTGTTCCTTCAGTCACAAAGAGTCTCCCTATGACAGAGAGAGTGAAATCTTTATTATGCATTAGGAAATGTGTTTCTCTCAGTGCGGTGCTGATTTTCACCCCATTACGCCCATATCATCTTCCTGGGTCTTCTCATCCGATCGTGTTATCGTGGCGGGGTTGTGTGCCGCCAGCTGTAACTTGGCCACAGATTACAGGGCCCCTTGTAAGAAGAAGCGGAATGAAAGGTAACTCTCAAGAAAGTAGTTGACTAAAAGGTGTTACTCTTGTCTCGCAACGACAGGAAAGCACGCCAAGTGAATGAGGCATTTGTTGTTTTCAGACTAATTTGCTAAAAACTCTCTTGTGACCACAATGGGACTTTGTCTAACACTCCTACTGCTTTTTTTTCTCAACCCGAACATTGCCAAAACACAGCAATTATCTTCTCACATAGGTATGCTTTGATGCAAAACATCTTTACTTTTATGACTCGAATGTGGCCGTAAACGATTGATTTTATGTAAACTAGACGTTTTCTGGAAACTGAGGAAAAAGTTGCTGTAGTTCAGACCTGGTGTGTGTTACTTTTGAGACTATTATTCAACCATATATAAGAGTTCATGGCAGTAAAATCATCTGAGACGAATGGCAGGGGATAGAGACAGAGAGAGAGGGGGAGGGTTTGAGGAGATAAACAGTCGTTTGAAAAATTTCATACCTCTGCTTTGCATTTTCAGTTTGGTTGTTTTGCATGCAGAGTGATGCTGTCGCACAGTTCTCAGGATTTCTGCACTATATATTTGGGGGCTTTAGAAAAAGCAAATAAATTTTTTTTAAAATACGTTCAAGTAGCCATGTTAAGCTAGGCGAAGTCTCTTAGATTTCCCACTTGGCATTGAGGCCCTTCGTATCACCATTTTTGTCCAGTATATTTAGTCATCGTGAGTATTTTGGGACACTTGACACACATTTGAGCCATTTATGTTAGCAGACTGATAAAAACAGGGCTTTGAAATGTCCTTTAACAGCACACATTGTTGTTGTTATTCCTTCAATCGCAACCTTCAGTGCCTCCTATGGAATTTATGTGACTGGCCAATATAAAGTAGGGCATTATTGTGACGTAGAAGGGAAAAGGTCGACTGTTTGAAAAGTGTCAGTCCCTTTAATTAAACAACCCTGAAAAAAACAAAATCCGATCTCAGCTTACTTGAAAACAGAACTACAGCTGCAGCTAATAATATTTCAACAGTACAGGGTATTTAATACAAAAACACACCACACTTTTCAGATTTTTTGTTTGGATAATGTTGGTAAGGTAATATTTACCTTACACTTCACACAAATGTTCCCTTCTGTTAGTATATCATATAAAATGTAATTAATTACATTAAGATTTATGGGATGACAAAAAAGAAAAAGGAAAAATGAATTGTTTTGTACTCAAACAATTTGATATGTTTTGCCCTTTGCTCCTTCAGAAAAACCTGCGTGGACATCTCCTGACAGCCCTGTCCCTTTAGGCTCTTCTGTACTTGTTGCGCGGTAGCCATGGCAACCGTGACAGAGTGGTCGCTGTGGGCAGAGTGGAAGTGGGGGCTGCAGGAAATGAGCGAGAATGCCTACCTTAATGGAGTAAATGCAATCACGCCGGTCATGTGGTGATGTCACATCGACTGTGCTGCAGACATTAGCCTTTTGCTGATGCTTATCTCCTCTCTGCTCCAATTCACCCGTTTTAGTGGCGAGACTGAAACGATTTATTTGTCCTTTTTATATATATAGATACTTTTGACAGCTTATAATTAAAGCAACTATTTAGATTAGAAATAACATTTGGAAATTATTTGTAATAGCTTGAAAGTGCACCTTTTAATTTTTTTTTTAAAACAAACGAGAACAAAGCAGACTGTTAATGGAAGATTAAGTGGTTGATTTAGATTCATAAAACACAGAGGGCTTTATGGTGGTTAAATATTTCTAAGCTACTTGTCACAAACTGTTTACTCAAGCTGTACCTACACAAACTGCAAATGTTAATCCAGATAAACTTGTTCAGACAGAAGTCGTATTGGAAACCCTGAAGCTAATTGCTGCCAAATTTGCTCAGTGAATCCTCTGACTTGAACTGTAGGAATCCCTCCCATCTGCGCGTACTGGCGTTGTTTGCAACCTCTGAGACGCTCTGTTGGACATGAACTTTACGCCCGTGGCCTCTTGTTTTAAAAAGATGGGCTCGCCTGCATTCCTCTGTGTAATCCTCTCAAACGGGGCCACACCCTGGGCAGAGCAAACATGTGGAGGGGAATGCATGCGGCGCGGCGATCGCTGGCGTTCCCTCCGACTTGATCCTAATGTGAGGCTGCAGTGGACCCCCGGTATTCGTGGAAGGTTAGCGACCAAAACCAAACAGAAATCGGAAATAAAATCAACCTTTTATTGATGTATTTTAATTCATTTACAGTTTATTATGAATATGTCACATGTTGATATAAACAAAAGTTTTGAATGAAAAAAATCTTAGCCTATGCCTTCTCTCAAAAGTCAGTTCATATAAGCAAGTAAGCATCAATCAACCATTCATATAGATAGACCTTTAAACACAAAACAGACAAAAATAATAGTAAAGAAAAACAGGTACATTATCTTTGCAATGATACAGCAATCTACTGAGTCAATATACTTCAGTATATATTGAGAGAACATTATGTTAAATTTGTCTTAAATGTAATACTTCATCTACCAGTACTCCACAGTTTAATTAATGTAAGTGAGATACAATACTGTATATCTCTACAATCTGTTTTCTATTTACTAAGTAACTGGAGATCCATTTATATGCAACATTTACTTAACTTTTAAGAATCTGGAATTTCATTTAAACATATTCCAAGTCTGAAAGTAAAAATCACTCACAAGGGAACAGTTCAAGTTAGCAGATGTTATTTCTGTAAGACAAAGATCTTTTTTAGGAATTTTTTTTGTTTGTTTTATTACCTCATTACAGTTATGGAATTTTCTAATTTCATTATGGGAAGTAAAAAAATCTTCGTATTTTCTTCCACAATAGAATCAATTTTCACTGCTCTTCGCCCTATGAGCCGCCTGACACACAATGGAAAGCCTGAGAACTGAAAAACTGCCCATCTGCTGTACCAATGTCTCACCTGGTCTAAGTCCACCCACTAGCTCTGAGTCATCCTCGTTTTCCATCACTCTCTCTGCTGCCCACAGTGCTGATAAAGTGCTCGATTCTCCGCTGCCCCCCTCCCCTCCGTGTAGAAAACGGCAGCCTAAATCAGTGCTGCAGAATCAATTCTTTCCTCACATTTGATTTCAAAGCCAGCTGGACTCAAACTGCCTTAGCGCTGCAGTAGTTGCTGCTGTTGCGAGCGCCTCTGCAGCAAAGCTGAAGGCAGATCTATCGCGAGTCAGGCAGGAGACTCGTTGTGCTCTTGACCTTTCAGTAGTGGTCTCATTAATTATTGATGCATCTTTTTGATCATCACTTAGAGACAGACTCAGGTTTTCTGAGAGAGGCATTTATTTGCTTGCCTATGCGGTCTTGTCTCATCTTACATCCTTTCGAATGCATACATAGCTCAGAAAGTCAGTAGTGGCATCTAAAAAGGTCACTGATGCTAGCCACAATATGTTAGCTACATTGCTAATATATTAATGAATATGGGGTTTAGCCTGATCTAAATTAAACATTTGGGCGCAAAGACGTGTATTGATTGCATCCTCCGGGCTTCCTTAATGACTTTCTTATTAGAAAAATGATGGAACTCACTCCTAAACATGCTAACCAGTTTCCGTTCAGTCCCTGTCAAGTTGAAACGGATGCACACTCTCACCTTGGGAGCTACAAACAGCTAGACAGACAGGCCTGGCTGTCTCCCAGGGGCCAACCTCTTTAATGAGACAGAGATCTTCCTAATTGGCCTCATCTAATGAGGCAACAAAAATGCAGAAATCTTTAGGGGACCTGCAGAACAATGGGTTTCTGGCACTTTCTTTGCCTAAACGTCTGCTGGTCTGTGTCACAATCCAGGCCTGGCGTGACTTCTTGGTCCCCTGTGAGGACACGTGTTTGCTGAGATTAAAAAAACTGTTGCATCGTCGGCATAATAAATTCCCCTCTTAACCTGTCTTGAGACATTGACATTATATTAGTGATGAACAGCAGCTAAAACCACACACAAACAGGAAAATAAACCAAGATCAAGGACACATCTAAAAGTTGCAGGACATCGGCCCTTGATGACCGGAGTTCTTTGGACTTCTTTAGCCATCATATTCAGCTGACTGTCAGCTTCTAGCAGCTGAAGTTGTACGGTAAAGCAGCACAACATATTGCAGTCAAGTCAATTTCTAAAGAATTGCAAACTCAAAAGATTTACTTGTATGCAGTATTTGGTGCATATCATTCCAGCCATACTGGATGATAAGATCAGTGTTGGCAAGAAGCCTTTGACTTTCCCAATCAAAATCGAGATTTAGGGGATGTTGTAGTTGAGTTATCATAACTCGGTTTCTGTAAACCATTGTTTGATATCTGATAACAGGGACTTGGACTGTTCAGTTATCTACAAGGGTTAATGTAGGGTTAGACAGTTATGCACTGTCTGAGGTAGAGGGTATCGTATGCAACCCTCTCCTCCCCCTTTCCGACCACTTGACATGGTGACCATACCATCAAGGTCAACTTCAGGCCAGTACAGCAAAAGCTTGTGTTTGTGTGAGCGGAGAGAGAGAGGGTAGCAGTGTCTAAAGTTCACTAATGAAAGTGAGACGGCCGGTTTCACACCCAACAGATGCCTGCACTGGTGACCCACAGTGACAGGTGGAGTACACTAATTGGCAGCGGGCACCACCACAGCGTACACTGGAGTCACGGCGAGTGAGAAAATGAAGGTGCGACGTGAGAGTATAGGGAAAATCGAGGCAACATTCAAGAGTTGTTAAAACCGAACCAGTATGCCATCGTTTATGGATCTCAACTGCACGTTATCAAGCAGAAGCACTTGTGCAGCTTCCTCGATTTTTCTCAGTCATGTGAAGCCTGTTTTCATCGTGTTCATTTGGGATTAGAGTCTCTTCAGCCCAGAGGAGTTAGCAGACGTCTCAGAGGCCTCATCATCGCCGCCAACAAACAACACGTCCGTCTAAGCGGCATTGAGGCTTATTCCCCTTTGGTTTTCTAGATGAAAATCAAGTTGATATAGTCACAGCGCCGTGAAAATTTTTTATTTCCTCTATGTGGTTCTTTTCCTGATTTGTCAAGCACATTTTAATATCAAAGATAATCAAAGTAAATAGAAATTACAGTTCCCATATGATGATTTTATTCAACAAAGAAGAAAAGCTATTCAAACCAACCTGGCCTTTTGTGAAATGCAGATGCGCCCTTGAATATTATACCCGTTCATTTAAGCATTTGTGATTATTTTTTATATATATTTTTTTTCTCAAAGGAGGAGTGTTTGCTCACTTGTTAATGGTCATGACTAAGCTGAGTTAAATCTAGGCCACTCAAAACCTTAATTTCGTTTTTGTTTTCTGGAGCTATCCTGATGTGGACTTTATGGTCCGCTTTGAATCATTGTCCTGTCACATTTTCTAAACGTTGTGGACTTTAATTGAGATGGTTATAACAGATGGAAGAAATAAATTGAACATAGATGCTGTTCACTACTCAGGAGAGTCCAAGGTTTTACAACTTGTAGGTTTTATGTTTCTTCAACTCTTAAAAATACTTTTACAAGGAAGATTTTCTTTTTTTTTAAAAAAATGTGAAACATGTGAGATTCTTGGATTAGCCCATGTGCTTCATTTGTGCTTATTCAGATTATTTTCACTACCGATTCGTTGTTAATGATCAAATAGATGCAGAGAGCATCAAGTCCAGCATGACCAAATACTTATAATACAGATATTAGTGTGATTTAAAATTATTACACTAGTAACCAGACTCTTGAAGACTGTAAGAAAAAAGAAAAAACTGTACATCTCAACTTTTTTTTTTTCTGCCAGCAACCAAAGCTTTAATCTCAAAACTGGAGAGTAAGCAGCAATGCAACATTTCTACTCCTATCTGCTGAGTGTGTTAGAAAGAAGCTTTGATGAATAGATCTGCTCTCTCCCTTCCATCTCATTATCCTCTTTTATCTGTTGTATGGATTTACACAACTCTTCAACACGCTTGGACGTGCTGTCGATACCGTCAAGGTGTAGCGCGGACCTCTCCATTTATGTGTTATCCCAAATTGTTTGCTTGCTGGTCACACGAGTAGTTTTGTTTAGTTTCAGCTTTGTTCATTAAGGAGTGTTTGAAATCTGTTTGTAAATGTAAAAATCAGGGAATTGAAGTGAGACCTTTCTGCCGCGTCCCTCTTGGGGGATGCGACACAGTTCTTTCCAAAGTGGGCCATCAACACCATCTAACCTACTTCTGTGGACTCTTTCACCAGTTTGACATTGCCTGTAAGCTGTGGGACTCGCAGAGAGATCTAGAGGTGTGGGAAAGTAAGACAATCATCTCATTTTAAGTATTCAGATGCAGGCAAATTAAAAGAACGTAAAAAATTAACAATAATAATCGTTCCCTGTAGTATCGTAATCTAACCCTGAAATTTCTAGATAGAGGGTGACCCTCTGTGCATTGATGCCTCCTTGTATGTGGAGATTAAATAAGCTCCAGAGGGTGGGTTTCATGTCTCAGCAGGTCACAGATGATCAGATTAATTGAAGCAGGACTCCGGTGTCCGGCTGGATTAGCAGGTGCCTCACAATGAGGCCATTGCCGCCGTAGCTCTCAAAAAACGCAGAGATTCGGAGCTGGCGTTGTGCTATTATGGAAAAAATTAATTGCCAATTGCCACTAGGTGAAAATCACTAACAAGGTGTCTGCACATTTATTAAAAAATTTTACTTTATATATCTAAAATTAAGGCCTTAAATTGTCTTAAGTTAATTAAAAAAAATCTAAGTTGGTCTTTAATATTCTTATTACAGGTCTGATGTTGTGGCAGGACTATTCAAGCTTGTATGTAGTTTTTGCATTTGACTTCCTGAAACCTGCAGATACCGTGCAGTACCTCAACTAGAGGCTAAATTATGTTTTTCCCTCTATTTTGCAGTAAAATAAAAACTCCGTTGATGGACAAAATTCTAAACCGTAGTGCTTAGTGTAAGCATTAAACCTGGAATGGTTGTTAAATCACCTAACAGTCAGCAAAAATATTAGTCTCAAGCCTGTCTTCATCCTTTATAGCACAGTTCTTTGAAGTATCACTTGGAATTCAATAAATGCCTGACCTAAGTTAGCTGATCACAAGCTCTAAGAGCCGGTGCTGCTTGATGATAACACAGGCATGTGATCTTCAGCTGATGCACACCCCTCTCTGCTGCTATTCTGAGATGTTACCGCACAGACTAACTGGGAGAAAACAATGTGATCAAAGAAACGGCTGGCGAAACGTTAAAGATGGTGGAGATTCTGCTGCTTCAGATACTTCGTACACACCTCAGCTTGTGAGGTTTTTGCTTTTAGTGAGGAAAGATATGGTGATATCCAAGACAGACAAGAAGAACATTGCAATATAGTTTATCACGTCTCAATCTCACCCTTCTGTCTCTGTCTCCGTTTTTTTTTTAATCCTGGGGTAATCTCAGGCGTGTCAGCAGCAGTGCCACTCCTTCATCTGTGGGATTACAACTGGTGAAACAAAGACACTTAATTACCGCTGATGCAATGTCTTATGTGTCTGCTTTAAGTGTGGGTGAAAGGAAATGTAGTTTCATCTGTACCGGGTCTGCTGTGTGATATTGTTATGTTTGTGTCCTGTCTTATTATTTTTAATAGCAGTGTAATCTCATCGTCAGGCAGACATAGCTGTGTACGGCATGATTAAAGCTGAAATGAGCCTGGTGCTGGGCTTTTACAGCAGCTTTGTTTTTACATTTAAATGACTAGCGCTTACCCAGTGCTCAACATTGATCTTTGATCTCCATTACCAGTCGAAATGTAAGCAAAAAGCTTTCGGCTATCATTTCAAAATGGATTTTCAGTGTTTCCTGCAGTCCTGGGGCAGCAGCGCTTTGAACAGACCCATTAGTTCAAACCAATCCATTAGAGCCAGGCAAAAACAAAACAAGATCCTCAAGAGGAGGCTTTCTCTGTCTTGGAGGATGAAGGAGATCCCTGTCCATGTGCACCCATGGCCGCACTACTTAACCGGGACCTTTTTCGGTCTTCTGAACACAGAAGTGCTGGCGTCCCATGGATGGGAGGCTTGCTTCAAAGTGGTTTCCAGGTGAGCAGCTACAGGGCATCCCATAAGCACCGGTTGGTGTCTGTGGAAAGTCTTTGAGTAAATTGAGCCAGGACAGGAAGAGGGTCTGATCATCAAGAACAAGTGATGGTCAGGGACAAACATCCGTCTGTCCATTTAATTGGCGTCCGTTCGTGTGCCTCTATCCTTTCATTTAACATCCATCCATACATACATACATACATACATACATACATACATTTAATTTCTTTCTGTCCATCTTTCTTTTCTTTTCTTCTTATTTCCTCCCATTTTTAAAGCCTGACCACCACCATAACTCTTAAGAACTCTAGGAATTTAATAGTGTGAAAAACATGAAGTAGCCCTTGTCTTGGTTCAGATTTGGACATAAAATTAGTACACTGATACTAAGAACAAAACAGGAGACCGGATGAAAAGGTCTAAAATAGGCAATCCAGGAGCAACTGTTTTCTGTGTGAGAAATGTAAATATAAGTCACCAACACCTGGAACCTGGATCTCCTTAGTGTCTGTATAGCTAGAAGAGCTTCTATGTGGATATTTATAGCCACTCATACAAACATCTGTAAGCAAAACATCAAGCACAAAACGGAACACAGTGAAACAGGTTTTTGTGCTATTTTTTAACATGGCAACTGACCTGCAGGGTAGACATAAATGGCACACTACAGAGACAAGCACTGAAGTACACCGAGACGATAGAGATATGAGAAGATTTGAAAGGAAGGAATACAGGAGGTTCTTCGGCTATGCTGGAAGGAGATTACACATTTCAAAGGTTTCATGTCAGAAAGATTTGCGTCAGCTCCTCACAGAGGCCTTCCGTTTGCACATAAAGGTATTGCGGCCTTGTGTGTTGCGGCGGAGTCACAATGCCACCTGAAAACCAGTCACTTTGGCTGATTTCAGTATGTTCTTATCCGTAGGTACTGCTCCCTTAGAGAAAACGTTACTCTGTTGTCTTTAACTAGGAAAAGGCTCGCTTTTTAGTGCTGACCCTGCTTATTTCTAAGCTCTTTCTTTGGAATTGTTCTTTCTGGACAGCATCTTGCCAATAATGCCAGACAAACTCTCATTGATCAAGTCATCACTGTTAAGACACCAGGACTTGGATATGCAAAGCTAAAGGAATAAACCGAAGGCATTAATTAAATGCACACATTGCAGATTCCCTAGGTGTTTTGTAATGCGTCAATATTGTTTTTTAGGTTGAAGTGTTGATGAGGGAAAGAAAGCAATTGCTCCTTTTATGCATATCCATCTTGGAAACTCACCAGGACACCAGCTTTCTTATTAAGTCGTACTAGAAGCACAGCGGTGCAGTACGAAGGCGTTCCCAGTCACGTTTACGAGGACTTTTACAGCTCCTCTGTTGGCGGCAGCCTATAGGCGGCCTCTCTTTCTGTCTTGGGCAGACCTTAAAATAAAGCACCCATTGAGCGAGGAAAATGCAAATGTTACAGTGGTGAAGGGAGAGGCCCACAACTGAAGCACTATTCTTCAGAGCAGGGTGGAAGACTGGACCTCTGTGTCTGCGCCACCCACAGACACACAACGGCCATCGCTCTGACCATTCACTGATGAAGGAGATGGCGAGGGTCGCGGAAAGGCCTTCTAGCCAGAGATATGGCCATGTTCCACCTCTCCAAAGAGCTTCCCTGAATGCTCTTTGGAGAGCATTCAGGTAGCTGGGTAGTTGTTCAGGAATCCCATTGAAAGACAAGTTACGACAGATGGACATGGAATCAACCTGAAAACATTTCTCTGTTTCTTTTAGTCCAGCAGGGCTCAGGGAATCTGCGCATCCACAAAGTGTTAAATTCCTGTGTCTAAAATAATGTCTGAAATTCTTAAAACAATTTTAGTTGGCATTTTTTCCCCTCATTGCGTTCTGCTACTCAAAGCAGTTGAGGCTTCTGCGGATTAGCTGCCAATAAACCCTTGCTTGCTAGCTAGCTAGCTAACTGTCAACAAACAGGCAGCGACAAACAGCAGCGACAGGCAAGTCACTGGCACTTGGGATGAAACCCAACAAAAGGGACACAACAGCTGCGAAAGCTGAACATTTTTCAACTTTGTCGCGTCAAGTCCACTTCTGCGTGTACAAGCACAAAATTTCACAAGTTTTGTTATTCTTGATTGTAATACAGCAGGGTCTTAAATTTTGGTCTTAAATGTCATTCAAGGTGGCATTACAAAGTCTTAAATGTGTCTTGCTGAAACCTGCAGATACCTTGAAAATGGCTGAATATGTTTACTTAGAGCTAAACATTTTTTAACTAGGGAAAGACATAACTGACCAGGTGTGCTCATCAGATGAGCCTTTTGTGTTGTGGAAAACTAACACTCTGAACACGGCACCTCCACATGGAAACATGGTGGTGGCACCATCATTCATTCCCTTCAGGTTTTCTCCCAGCTGGACCTAAAATATATTCAAACGTCACAGTCCATTCAGCTAAATACTGATATCTATGTCATGTTTGAGGAGATATAATGTCCGTTTCTTCCCTCCATCACAGTTTTTTTTTCTTCTTTTTTTTTTTTGTCTCCCCGCAGCAGCATGTTTGCTATGATAAATGTTTGCCTTGTTTGTTTTCTTTTCTGTGCCCCCATCTGTGCATTGGCGAAATCTAAATCGCTGCAGTAGCCGACAGCAAAGATCTGTCATTGTATATTAAAGCGAATTCTGGTTATTAAGAAATTCAGGGTTTGAACGCACTAGTGAAGGACCAGGCAGTAGCAGAAACATTGGCCAGATTTTATTCCACCTTTAAGTATTGAACAAGTCACTTTCTTAAGTTCTAAAAATAAGCAAAATTATGTGTATGAGTTGATTTTCTAAATGATAACTGAGCTAGATGTTGTGAGCAGCTTTCCCTGTCAGGAAGCACCTGATCGTTTATCTCTGATCACTCCCTCCTTGACGTTTGTTTCTCCCCGCCATGCAAGGGGGTGATTATCCAATCTAAATCACAGCAGTTATTATCCCATCCCAAAACATGGATCATTGCGTCCGTACACGTGGGAGACACCGTAATGCCTATGATAATAAGCAGCCGTGTGAACAGGCCCTCGGTGAAAGGTGTAATTTCACCTTGTAGCTATGGCTACACCTAAGGCGGCGGCGTGAACCGCTGAGGTGTTCTCAGCCATTCTTATCATAAACAGCTGCTTGAAGCCAGAGCTGCTGGAAACCAGAGCGTGAATGGATTTATGGTGGTTTTTAATATAGCTTTTTAGTTTTTTTTTGTAGCTTAGTAGATTATAATTTGAGTTTCCACTTTTATTTGCGTATGCATAACCTAGATTTTCTTCACTTTTCTTTCGTTTATGCTGTATGAAATGGCAGCAGTTCATCGTAAAATGCCTGCTACCATTTTAAATGTCAATAAAAAGTTCTAAATTACTGTCTTATTCAAGGAATTAGAATATACGCCCAATTAAAAGTACCTTTAAGCAGGTATTAAATTTAGGATTATCATTAAGCCCAGATTTTTGTTTTTAAAAATTTGTTTTTATTGGGGTGACACAATTTTCTTATTTGAAATGTCATGTTTTCAGTAACGTAATTGGAAAACCACTGTATTTAACAGAAGTAAAGGCTTTTACTTATTCATTAGTTTGTATTATCAATCTATATGAGTTTCACTAGTGATAAAGTTCCTAAAATAAATTGACTGTTCAATAATATTCAAATTTATTGAATAAGTCTGTACTTGTATTTGATTTGTATGATGGCATCCTGCAAATTTCAGTAAATTATTCAATTTTAGAGTAATTATTTAGATGTATTTGAAATTGGTAATCTTCTTGTTTCCCTGGGGAGTGAATATAACGAAACACTCTTCAAAGTGGAAAAGAATAGAGCACTAACTAACAAACTAACTAACTAACTAACTAACTAACTAACTAAAATCTACAGTTAGGTTTAAAATGTTTTGAAGTATAATCCAGACTTATTTCAGCCAGCCTGCACAGTGAAAATTATGTTAATAGACATTTTAAAAAATCCCCACTATATTACATCTTGTGATCATAAATCTCCATAGCCACAACTCATTTTTGGGCTTATCATCTGAACGTAGTTATGCCCTGTAGCAACCAATAATGTAATAGCAGCCAATGGCTTAATAATTTGGGCCATTTTAAACATATTAAAGCCAATAACATAATAACTGGCCAAAAATGTAATGAGGTTTCTGGGCCAATAATATAATCGCTTTCTGGCAATACGTTATTATAGTTATAGGATATTTGGGCAGTATGCTAAAAACCTTTGAAAACAAAATAATTGCGGCAGATAGTGTAATAATACATAAATAGTACTTCATTTCCTGAAAATAGAAGGTTTTAGGGTAATTTGCTCATTTCAAATAGGCTCGCTCTCTAATTATGGCCTAATTAGCAAATTTAAGAATGAATTTGCTATGCAAATCCCTTAGAGTATTGTTTCTTTTCTTACACATTTAACTTAATTACATCTAAAGATGAATATGTTTGATGTATGCATATGATAGTTAGATCATTGTGTTAAACAGCTTTAAAGTGTTATTTTCTCAAGAACATTATTAAATGATTCATAATATTACAAACAGTATTAACTAAGAAAAACTTGACCGCTTTCTCTATACAATGATTTTCATAATATAACATTAGGATTATTAGGACAATAGAAATTTATGCAAAGACCGGAGCAGTTTGAGATGGCTGTCAAACCACATACTTGAAGTCGAGGTGGTTTTCCGGTAAAAAGCCTGCACTTAGTGAGATTTGAACCACTCTCCCAAGTCTCTTCACCGCAGTTTTACTTTGTCGCTTCAAACGGGGAATAATGATGAGCAATTCCATGCAGCATCTCTCTCTCCTTTTCCAACTACAAACGAACAGAATACAGGCCAAAGAGAAGAGTAGCTGCCTTCCTTCTGAGTCTACCTAAGTTCATCAGGAGGGTCTTAGGTTTGTTTTGATCTCTGCAGGGCGCTATGGCGACGGCGTGCTTCCCCGCAGCCTCGATCTGGGATGATGTCCAGAGCGCAGCTTCAGCACCGGCACCAGCTCCCCTTTCTCACACCCTCCCACGCGGTTTCCCCCCGCACACTCGCACCAGCCTACGCTTTCTTTCTGCTGCCCGCTGATGCGCGAGGCCGCCGCATCATTTCATGGTGCAAATCACGAGGCTCCAATTATTACATTTTTTTTTTTTTTTTTTTGCTTTTTTTTGCTTTCAGTTGCCGGGTTAAACGGGTGACTTTATTCCTCTGTTTTGAAGAAATCTGAGCAGACGCTCCGGATTTCTGTGCGCACACATGCCTATGATTGTGTGCGTGTGAGACTTGCTAGTGATTTAGTATGCGTGAGTGTGGGAAGGTGTGATGGGGTGTGTGTGTGTGTGTTTGTGTTTGTGCGAGAAGCATGAAGGAGGAGTGCGGGCGTATCGGTGGCTCACTGCAGCTCTTAAATCGGGTCGTTGAGGCTACCTCAGCATCATTACAGCAGAGTTCATAGGTCACACAGGTGTAGAAACATTAACGTTCAGACCTTTTAAGTGAAAAGCTACTGTAACGTCGCCGATGGTGTTTGAGGCTCTGCGGGCTGCTTTTAATATCGCTCCTGCAGCACAAGAAAGACCGTTTTTATTACTTCTCTCCTCAATGAGACTTGGAGAGTATCGGCTGTTTGCACTGCGAAACAGGATTATACCTAGAGCCGTGCTTGATTAAAAGTATTTTTTATGTTTGTCTGCCCACGTATTGTAGAGGAAGAACAAAGCTCTGGAGCAGGTTGAGCATCAGCACCAAATCCCTGTCGCAGCATTACTGAGCTACCAAATGTGAACAGAAATAATCCATATTATTCTTCTGTTCGTTTGCGTCAAACTCCCATGGGATGCATCCGTAATGCTAGTTGGAGTTGTCCCACAGAACTGTGATTTGCATTTTAATATACCCCTAATTAGTATGACCTGACTAGAGCGGTCTCTCTACTTTGATTTGGACTCTATTGGTTGAATGGAAAATGAATTTGCCAATAGTGACATCTTGAAGGAAAACCTGTGAAAGGCAGCAAAAGTCATTCAGAGGCTTCTTCAGATTAACTGGAAGACTGACTGCTACTGGAGTACTTCCTGTCTTCATGACATTTAGTTTCCCTTTGGGATGGATAAAGTATTTTTAACAATAGTGACATGAACATTTAGTTTGTCAAATAATTAGCATTTTTCTTCTCTATTTGTACACATTTTTGTCTTGACGCCATTTTTGCATAAATAAGGATTGTTCCATTGAATAAAATGTATTTATAATGTTTTTTTTTGTTTTTCTTTGTCTTAAATCTTAAATATAGAATTGGAAGCCGAATTTCAACTGGAATAGAGCCGTAAAATAAAAACAAAGGATCTTCAATTTAATAATTAAAACAAATTTTCTTAACATGAACAAAAAAAGTAAGAAAAACTATATGTTATCTGGATATATAACATATATATGGAGCCAAATACATTTGATTTCGCTGGAACATGGGCCGAGATGGATTGGAAAGGTAGCTGACGAATGTTTGTATCATAGTTTATTTATGGCCTAGTCAAAGCTCAGACCTATATCTAAATGTGGCACGATTCACAAAAAGTGCTATTTTATGATTATCAGGTAAATAAATAAATTGAGAACTTCTTTTGTGTCCTGTTGTTTTGTGTGACGCGTTCAGGACACACACACACACGCACTCGAGTAATTAAACTCAGTCATTACTGATCAGAGCGTTGACACTGAGCAGGCCTGTCATATTTCCTCATAAGAGGAAATTAGCGGGATTGCGATGAGAGGGGATGTTGCTAATTGGGACACGGTGCTGAGGCTGCTCTGTGTCACGGAGTTAAGAGGTATTTAGACAGAGCAGCGGACCTCCTCACGCTACACTGATTCTAATTTATCTCCGCTTCCCTTTTCCCTCTATCACATTAGCCAAGACCCGCCGTGTCATGCCTGCCATGTCGTGTCCTCTCCCTCTCTGTCCCGTGTCTAATCCATATCAGTCCACTCTGTGTGCCTGCACCCAGATTTCCTTCCCATCTTCCCTCAGGTCAGCCGCTCTCATTCTTGCATTTAGCTCCTCGTGGTGGTGGATCGTTGTGTGTTAGCCGCTGGCCTCTGCTTTGACAGACTAATTGTCTTCGTCCACCAGGATTTCGGTGAGGCCGACCCTTCGTACAACCACTTCTGTTCGACTTTCAGATGCGTTTCTGAGATCGACAAGAACAAGAGTTCCAACCTTTGTCCTTCTTTGCCGTCCTCGTTTTTCCCGTCTGCCCCGACGACTTGGTGGGCGGCGTGTTTGTGATGAAAGTGCGACCAACACCGAGCAGAAATAACAAGCTGGCAAATCAAACGCAGCTTTTTTTTTTTTTTTTTTTTTTTTTATATCTTTTAAAATGAGAGAAAAATGCTTCTTTACAGAGAGACCAGAAGCTTCTGTTCCACAGGCTTGACACAAAGTTGCTCTTGTGATCTTTTCACGTTCGGTATAAATATTTATGCTACTGGCTTTTGCGTAACGCTTTAGGTTCTGTTTTGAAAATTTTTCCAACTTTTCTTTCTTTTGCGTGTTTTTCATTCTCAGGGACGCTGCACGCGAGAGAACTGCAAATACCTCCACCCGCCGGCTCACCTGAAGACCCAGCTGGAGATCAACGGCCGGAACAACCTGATCCAGCAGAAGACGGCGGCTGCCATGTTGGCTCAGCAGATGCAGTTCATGATCCCCGGAACAACCATGCAGCCCGTGGTCAGTGCAGGGTGCAAAAATAAAAAATAATTAAAAAGAAAGAGTGATGCACACTGACTGCTGTCCATTAGAAATATTGTTGCTTTAACGCTGGGAGCTACTCTGCCAGGTGTGGATGTGTCCAACTGCATCTGTGTACACCCAGGCATGACTAAAGCAGAACATGTCTGCTCAGCGAAATCTTTCCAGGATGCACAGAGGTTGAAAAAAAAAAGAAAAAAGCAACCTTTTTTCTCACTTTCCGCTCTTACTGCAACCTCTTTGAAACATACCCCTCTCCTTTACCCCTACCATCTTTCTACCTGTCATTGATCCCCCCACCTTTCCTCTCCTCTTCCTCAACCACAGCTCTGTATTTTTCACCGAAAGACATTAAATCAGAATAAACTTTTAACTTTTCATAATATTTTGGCTGATTTATTGTTATTCCCCCCTTCCACATGATTTTAAACAAGAAAGAAGTTCTTGTTTAAAATCGTGGTTGTTGTGAATTACCCTATGAGAAGCTTGGAAAGCCACGACATCAATATAAGTAATTAGCAAAATCTCGCTCATTATTCTGACATTTAGCAAACAGAAATCATTTTTGACCTGCTTAATGTCAGACAGTTAAAAAAACAAAGGGTTCGATCTACTTTTCTGTAGAGTAAATATCAGGTTCCAGCTGTCTCCTTGTCTCTTTTCTCTCTTTCTTCTCAACATTTCACATCTCATCATTCTTCAGTGCTTTGCATTTTACTCGAGAACGCTGCAAAGAGAAACCTCTGATCTCATCTCCGTCTTCAGCAGACGTTTCCGGTCAGCCAGGGCCTTGGATCCAGTGCGGGCTTGAGCTACACGCCTTACCTGACCCCGATGTCCCACAGCATGGGCCTGGTCCCCACAGACATCCTGCCCAGCACCCCCGTCATCGTCCCTGGCAGCCCACCCGTGTCAGTGACGGCCGGTTCCTCCTCCAACCAGAAACTCCTGCGTGCCGACAAACTGGAGGTGACCCGAACAAAATATCTTTGGGTTTTTTTGTTGTTGCTAAACAAGTCAGTGCTTAAGTTAGTACAAACTCCAGCATCCTTGAGCATACGTTTCTTTGAATAACTTGACTTCTTTCAGAGTCACGATGCGAAAATGAGGAATGATAATTCACAGTGATCCGAACTGGAATTAACTCAAGTCAAAGTGGTAGTTGCTAGACAGCCGCAGTCGAACTGGGACGCTGAAACCAACTCCGAATGTCTCCATCTGCCCTCTTGGCAAACAACTCTAGAGAATAACTGGGATTGTGGAAGAGTCCAGGAGGACTTTTTTTTTTCTCTTTTCGGCACCATATTTATCAAGATAAACAGTAATCTACCTAAGACCTGAAGGTGACGCGTGGGCGTGTGCCTGTATGTGTTTTTCAGCAGGAGTGCCATCACTTAGCAACTGAATGGAGCTGGCTTTAATTAAGCCGTATTCCTCTGAGACACGTGTTCACTCCTACACACAAGCCCACACCGCACGTTCATGTGTGCAACTTTTTTGCACAAAACACGTAGGCGTACTTTGTTATGTGTAAATACGAGTGTGTTTAAGGAAGAACATTCATATATGTGTTATAATTGAAGCAGGTTTAGCAGCTCTGCTTGATTTAAGGAACTCTTTAAAACTTTTGATTCTGAGTTGCTTCGGTTTTAGATGCCATTTGATGCTTTTGATTGTTTCATTCTTAACTTTTTTTTTTAAATGTATACAATGAAACTGTTTTGCACAAGATGTCTCTTAGCAACCATGGTGTCAGTTCCTAAGTTGCTGACTGGAATCATGTTATTTAAAGCACAAAACTCTGATCATTTACTGGTCAGTAAACACACCATGCTTAGGCGCTAACAGACAAACCTGAAAAAGTGGAATTGATTGCAGAAGCAGAAAATTGTTTAAAAATGGCACAGTTTAAAATTCAATGCAATAAATGTTAAAAATGATACTAACAGTGACTTATAATCGTCTCGTTTTCGTTTCCCTGTAATGCCAGGTCTGCCGTGAGTTCCAGCGGGGCAACTGCGCCCGCGGCGAGACGGACTGCCGCTTCGCCCATCCGAGCGACAGCCCCATGATCGACACCAGCGACAACACGGTCACCGTGTGCATGGACTACATTAAGAGCCGCTGCTCCCGTGAGAAGTGCAAGTACTTCCACCCCCCGGCCCACCTGCAGGCCAAGATCAAGGCGGCCCAGCACCAGGCCAACCAGACGGCCGTGGCCGCACAAGCTGCAGCCACGGCTGCAGCCATGGTGAGAGCGTCGCCCTGCTGGCCACCCACTTTTATCTCAGGCAGAGCAGGAAACGCACACTTTTACCTTTTTAGTGATGCTTTCGATCAATACGTGTAGGTCTTCTTTTCTAGCTTTATAACTTTTTGTGATGCACTGTAAAAATTGTTTTTCTGAAAGTTTTCACCATTTGAATTGTGAATAATCTCATCATTACAAATAATCTTGACATAGAAAGATTTCAAACACCTCTCGCTTACTATAATGGATCCCCCTCAACATGCAATGTGGAGCCCTGCTTTATTACTATCCTCTGCTGATTGATTCTAGTGGACTCTGGAGAACAATTCACCAACAATAGTCACCCCGAAGAGGGGTGGCTGGATGCGACAAACAGGGTTTAGCGAGACCTAAACAGATCAGCGTTGACGCCGCAAGAACAATCTGTTATTATTTCACTGCAGCCTCCTTTTATTTCCCAATGCCCTTGGTTCACACGGAGACAATGCGTCGGCTCAACCCCCTCCATCCCACTTTGCTGCTCTCTGTGATAAGTGCGGCTCTCTGCAGATTGGTTGCAAATTGAATCAGGGGTGGATGTAGCATGACGTGGTGGGAGTTTTACCCTCCGTTAGGTTGAGTCATCCGCCGCCGATCGGGGGAGAAGGGAGAGGAAGATGTTAAAACTCTTGAGCTCGGCGTACAGTTTTGTCCGTTCCCCGCCTTCCCCAAGGCATTGAGTGGCTTCTTTCGATTGGTCCGCTGGCTGCTGCACCTGCACACCTTGCACTGCGCCAGTGTGCTGACTGACTAATTTTCTTTTCCTCTGTGGCATGGGCATGCTTTACGCCTTGCGCGCACTGCAGCTCTCATTGGCTGACTCCATCTCTGCTTGCTGTCCTTCTCTTTCCTTAACGAGCCGGTAGAAGACAGAAAACCGTATTTAAACACTTCTGTAAACCCTTTTAGCTTTACTTTAACTTGCTTATTTTAAAGTGGAAGAAAAGTGATAAAATGGTGTGTACTATTAGCATATTAGGGCCTTAGTAGGTGGAAAGAACAAAGGAGTAGATTTCCAAAATTTTCAGATTAATCTCAGAAATTATGTAGAAAAAATCCTAAAAGCTTGAACATGATCAACTTTTGGAAATTTTCTGAGCTTCAGAATGTAAACATTTTTGACTTTCAAATTCAGAAATTTCCTAGTTGTTTTCTGGAAAAATTCTGATAATTATCTTAAAATTTCTGTTTTTTCCAGGCAAATCTTTGACTTTTGGAGCTTAGATATTTACTTGTTGTGTTTTTTTTCTAGACAATTTCTGAGACTTTTTAGGTTTTTGGCAGAAATTTACACCTCCTTTTTTTTCTACCTACAATGACCCTTGTATGGCACCATAGTGTGGCTAGAAAAACAACAACAATAAAAAAAACCCTATTCCATACCTTCAGTGAAACACATTAGTGGCAGCGTCATGCTGTGGAGGTTGTCTTGTGATGAGACTGGAGGTTCGACTTCTCAGCAGAAGAACATCAGATCTTCAGTACATTGTTTTTCCACATCTCAATGCAAATTGAAATCTGGAACGATTTCAGTCTCTAGATGTGCTTGATTGATGGAGGCTCCACAAAGTATTGACTCTGGAAGGCAGAATATAATTGAAATCCTCAGTTTTTGGATTTTTTGTTTTTTTTAATTCTAAAAAACGATGGAAATTGTCATTTTTCTTCCACTCGGTGTCGATCACATAACGGCCCATTAAAATACGCCGAAGTTTGCGGCTGTAGCAATAAAAGAAAAACTGCTTTGCAATTGCAGTATGCAGCCCTCGCACGCTTCGGTTTATTATCTTTATGACCCAATTCCCAAACTACCTTCAGCTGTTCCGATCTGCGCTAGAGGTGAAGAGGGTTAACCTCGGGACAAGTTGTCGAGTCAGCATCTTTAATCCAATTGTCTGTGAGCCCTCCTCCGCCTGAGCTGCGGCACTTTTATCGCAGCCGATCCATAAAACCTGCGCAGATGCGCTGCTAAAAATAGGGAAAGATCTGTACCTCCAGCTCCCAAACGTGTCCAGTAGATAATATTGCACTTCGACCGACGCAGTTGCAGTGAGTCGTTTTTTTTTGTTTTGTTTTGGGTTTATTTTTTGTTGGTTTTTTGCTGTGCCACGTTGTGTTGTTTGCCATGCTGTGATCTCCTTCCTCATTGCAAGTCAAGCGCAGCCATCTTTGCTTTTCATGTCACTTTTTAATTAATATACCATCTTTCATTTGAACTAACCAGTGTTTTTAAGTCTGTTAACACCGCAGCGCATCAGCAATGCATTGTTTGTTAACGACAAGAAACAGTTGCACAAGTGAGGAAAAAATATCCACATACATCAAGCAAGAGGCTTGTGCATGGGCCGTCATATTCATGTGTTTTGTTTTTTTTGGGTGGGGGGGGTTTGCGCAGCATTCAGGTAAATTAGTCTGCATTTATTCATATTATGTCTAAATTTTTACCCCACATAAGCATTTGGAATAAACAGAGCTCCACATTCTGTTATTAAACTCCAACTTGTGTCACTTTTTTCCAAACGTCGAGCTGTTTTTTTTTTTGTTTTTTTTTCCCCCATTTTGGTCAGAACTGCTACAATTGTGCTAATCTCTTATCTAAAATTTGCCCATGCGTCGATATCAAATAGATAAACAGCTGTGTTAGTCGTTGGAGTACATCTTAGGATCTAATATTATAGCTGCCTTTTTTTGCTTTTTTTTTTTTTTTTTTTTTTTTTTTGCTTTTGTACTAATTAATATCGTAGCTATGTTTCTTTACAGTTAAATGACAGCAATTTTTTTGTTTATGTGCATGCCTATTGTTTTGTATGTGGTATACTGGCATTCAGATTATTTTTGTTTTTGTTTTTTTTCCTTCTCACCTATCCACAATGCAATGCTGTCCCCCATGATGCACCTCTGCTTGCTGTTACCTGTATGTTAATACGCTTGAATCCCATTGGCCCACTGCCATCATGTGCTCGCTGCCTGCTAATTAAAGACTCAGTCGACTGCCAAAGCAATGAAGCGACCCCTCGAGGCAACTGTAGACCTGGTACTTGGACCTTTCACCTTTTGCTTTGCATGTAGCTTCTTTAATTGTACTTGTAGCCACTCACAGAATTTAATTTGGCTCTTTTGTTGTTGTGAAACCCAGTAAGACACTTTTTTAATGTGTAGACCTTACCTGTGGTATTTCTAGATTGTGTTTTTGTAGTAATGAACTTACAGCTAAAATAATTCCAGCTTTCTATTATGTTTCCATTTCTTGCTGTTCTTTTCTGTTTTTTGTGCCGAGCATAGAGAAAATAACACTTTGCAATAATTCTAGTGTCGATTTGAATGAGTGTGGAGCTCAAATCTGTGCTTCTGTTTGCGTGTGTGTCAAGGCGTTCCCCCACGGCGTCCTCCAGCCGCTACCAAAGAGACCAGCGCTTGAGAAGAGCAATGGAGCCAACTCTCTGTTCAACCCCAGTGTTTTGCACTACCAGCAGGCGCTGGCCAACGCACAGCTCCAGCAGCCCGCTTTCTTTCCCACAGGTAAGATTGTCCACTTTGTGCACGTGGCATACAGCTGCAGACAGGTCTTAGCAATCATATTAATCCTTTGTAGCTTTACAGCTGCAAAGGACGTCTGTTTGTTGTCGTTTGGAGCAGCTCTGAATCACTTCCTGTCTATAAAACGGGATAAGTGCCATGTTTTATGCTCCATTTTGTTGTAATTTTTTCAAAATTAGTTGAGGTTTTCCGTTTCATTCCAACCCTGAGAAGATACTAAAAACGTTACAAACAACTTGCAAAATTATTTCTAGCTCTTTTTTCTCTCTGCATTTTTGCTTTGTTGGTAAGCCAACACAAAGCAGAAGTAATCTTTTTTGCGAAATTAATTTGTCCACAGCTCAGATAGGAAAAACATAAGTTTTTATGGAAGAGTGGCAAGAAAGAAGAGCTGAAAGAAAACTTCCCTTCCTTTAGGGTTTGCACAATGTGTTGGTCTATTACATTAATTCTCCAATACAGCATATTGAAGTATGGAGCTGTAACATCACAGAATGTAAAAAAAAAAAAAGTTTTTTTAGCAAAGCAGTATACATAATCTAACCCCGAAGGATCTTATATTTTTAACCTTTAATTCATTGCAACTATAAATCTTTAAGCTTTCATGTAGGTTGGGTTTGTCCAAAATCTAGAAAAAAAATAAAAACTCTCAAAAGATCTGAAAAGGTGTGAAAAGTTCTGGTAAAAACTATCTCAGTTTAATCCAGAACTGGACGGAAAGCTGCGCTTTTTACTCTGCATGATGCTGCCGTTTTGCTCACCCCTTTAGTTTTACTTTTCCTTCCCCTCGTTTGACCTGAAATTTCCATATCTGAATTCCATTGAGACAACCCGCCCCTCAGTTAAGCAAGCCGACTCAGTCGCAGTGTTCAGTTGCCACGGGGATCCTGCAAAGTTTGCTGTTAATTACTGCAGAAACAGGAAAGCAGAACAACTGAACCTAAGTGAACCTTGCATTTAACATCTGTAGCGCCTTACCAGATGTTAAACTTCGTGCCGCTCCTGTGTCCACCAGCCTGGGTTTAGCTGCAGCTCCGTCCACTAATGCAGAGCTCCGAGCGAAGAATGCCACTGCTTGCTTTTGTTGACTGCTTCCATTATTAGCTGGCATCACGGCAGTTACGGTAGCATCTGAGCTAACTGATGCTTTTTGTTTTTGTCTTGTCTAACTTTGTTGTTCTCCTCCTCAATTAACCCATTTCTTCCCTTCTCTCTCTGTCTTTCTTTGCATAAACACAACAGGGTCAGTGTTGTGCATGACCCCTGCTAGCAGTCTTGGTAGGTCCTGACTCTGCTCTCTTTCTCTCTCTCACACACACTCACACACACACATGCATTTAGGCTTATGTAGGGGGTATGTCTGCAGCCCTTACAGGTGAGACAAAAAGTCCCTTAAGATATTTTCTGAAACATTTATGGATATTTATTGAAGCTAAGTTTGCATCACCTGAAGGAGCTGCAGCTCCAAGCTCTTTTTTCCCCACCAACTGACTTGTTGTTTTTGACTGTTTATGTTTACGATTAAAGTGCTGACTCCTGAGCTCTAATATGGCTTCCGTTTGGCTGTGCCGTGTTAACCAGGAAATTGAAATCAGTTTCCCAGAGAAATTCCACAGAACTGGAAACGCAGTCATCAAAGTGGAGCTACAGGGCCTTGCAAAAGTATTCACACCTCTAGAGCATTGCAGTTCAGCCCTACTGTGGGTTGGTCTAGCATTAAGTCCCAATTTGGTGTTAACCCCTAAGGGTTAGGGAATGTGATGAAATGTGAAAACGTTGAAGGGGTGTGAATATTAATTGCAAGGTGCTGACTATAAATAAAAACTTTTACCATGTTTTGACAGAATTGTATATTCTTGGCAGTAGCCATGTGGCGTCTCCCTGCTGTTTACTTAGTCAGGCCAACTGGTTTAAATTTGCATCAAAATATGCGTCTTGTTGTTAACTTCTCTGGGAAAGACATATAACTGATTTTTCCATATAAATTTCCTTACTTGTGATTGTAATTAGCTTCTCTCCTCTTGTTTTTGTTTTTGTTTGTTTTTTTATCCTCCCATGCTGTCATTTTCTTCCTCTCTTTCTTTCTGTCCTCCTGGCTTTGCATTGTGAATGGTTGCATGCCATCTGCCGGTGTAACCCTAACGATGGCTCGCTGGCTCTCTCTCTTTTTCTCTCTCTCTCTCTCTCACCACATCCGCCACCGCCATCGACAAAACGCTGCCGTCGACACGCGCCACGACTGTTGCCATGGTTGCCATAATGCTCCACCTACCTGTTCATTGCTACCCCTTCCTTCCACATCCTCCCCTCCTTCCTCCCCCTTCCTCCTCAAAAACAAAGTCCCAATGATGTACAGTGCTACGCCTGCTACTGTCTCTGCAGCAACAACTCCTGCCACAAGTGTCCCCTACGCAGCAACAGCACCAGCCAATCAGGTTTGCTCCTTTTAAAGCTTTCTTTCATCAGTCCCCGGAGCTCTGAATAAGTACTGCCTCCTGTTAGTGAGCTGCAACAAAACCTGCAGCTTTAGCCATACTCCAGTCATCCATGTGGCTGCACTGGGTAAAAGCCGGTGAGTGGGTGTTTTCCACACAGTTTAAAGCAGTGGGACACTACCTGAGTAGCGCCTCTTTTTTCCGGTAATGTCCACAGCGCGACCCTAATAAAGCACTTCTTCAGAGCTCCCACATTTGCAAGTAGTACTTGTGTTATGTTGCACCACTTCCTGGTTTTGTTTTGCATGTTTTATTTTCTACTTTTCCTGTTGTCTGAAACGGTAAGGCCTCTCCATCGGCAGCTGGGACGTCATCTGTACTGCTTGTGTGCGACGCAGACACAGACATTCAAGCGAACGCGCACAAAAACATTCCTGCGGCTCGCTTTTAGTAGTAGCCACAGTTGAAACAAGATATTTCTATAAATTGTATCTAAATATCTGGTCCAACTTATGATTAAGTATAATTATTAGATTAAAATTAGTTCCAATCGATTGACTAATAATGTCCGCTGACACCTTCTTCCGCTGGTCATCTTTAAGCAAAGGCAGTTGGTACAGAAACAAAGATGGCGGGGACATTCGAGAACGGGAATGAGAAAAGGTTCAAAGTTTGTTGTTTGTTGCAAACTGCACATTATGCGGTTCTGACAAAATAGAAAAATTGTAGCATGGTGGGAAAAAAATGACGCTAATAAATAAGGTTGATTTTGAGGGCTATTGTGAGTTATTACACTCACACTAGTGAAAAGTGGAAAGTTTTAGCATTCCATCAAGAGCAAGTACAGATGGTACTTCTGTATGTATATGTCTCTGTTTAAGGGGAATTAAGTATTTCACGTATTCCTTTCATCTTTTATTTTAATATTCAGCAACTTAAGAGGTTCCTGTTTCTCTTTCTAAATGGGAGTGTCTCAATTAATTGTCAGTCAATAGATAAGCTCAATCAATTTTAGATTAACTCATTACGCTTCTTCTTTGTTTTTCCTGAATGCGAGAGATAAATCATGAGAAAACAGTTCCAGGAAAAATATAACCAGAGAAACCTCCTAAACAATGGCCTCTGATCAAAAGTCGGCTCTCCTGAATGACAAACAGCTCCGACTGCCTGGGTGAAGCACGTGCAGCCCCATTTTTAAACCTGGAAATTTCAGGAACGGTGGCAGCGCCCCGGTCTCACTCACACAGCTGGCAGTCATTTACTGCTGGATCCGAGCAGAGGTGCTTTGAGGACACGCAGCAACGTGCTCCACATGTTAAACAGCAACAGCCAGGTGCTTTTTTTGTTTTTGTTTTATAGTTCCCTCCCCCCCCTGAGTTTCATAAAACCATCTTTGACAATCAAATAATTAACAGCAGTGCTTTTATCCCATCTGATGTGAGCAGACCAACATTTTGCTTTGAAAAACACAAACAGAAATGTGTTGTCCGTTTCTCCATCATCATTAATCACAGACCCGTTACCCAGCGTCGTATTGCTCCTCATAGGCCGGCCGTGCGCGCACTTCCTGTGAGTCACCGTCTCTTCCTGTAATTGGCATGCAGCAGCAGTAGCAGCAGGAAGCAGAGCCACTCTTTAAAGATGCATGTGGGACAAGGAGCTGGAAAAAAGGGTGACGTCAGCCCTTTGCTGTCTGCCTCCCACCCTGCAGTTAGAGCGCACATCATCATCCTCCTCATCATCAGCTGCGCTGCATACAGTCCTCACCTTGTTTACTCCGCTCCCAGTCATGTGGTTTTATCAAATCCAGAACCGGACTGGTTTTTATTCGTTCTCACTGCCTCACAGCCCTAATGCAGCTGGATTGAATCTCCTTTTAATATCTGGGTAGTTTCTTCCTTTTCTCATTCAGGCCAGTAAAAAAAAAAATTAAATGCTGGGAAAAATGAACATTTGAGGCTGAATATAACTACTGCAAACACATCAGATAGTTGCAGACAGCGCGACAGGTTCAGAGTCTGGTCAACTCACGACCGGCGAACCTAATGTGACACGACATGAAGGAGCCAATCACGTCCCTCCATGTCGAAGCATAATATTAACCATGTGCTACCACTGCTGTGTCCCTGGTAACATCACTGCTGCTGCAGGAGCTTTCTGGAGGTGCAGCACCTTCTAGTGGCGGACTATTTTTACTACATATAGAGTTTGTTTAATGATTAACTAAACCATCAACTGTCTTGAACCACTTTGATGCTGCTTCTACTTTAATTTTTCTTTTTTTACGGCTTCCTTCTGCGCTGTGGAGTGTTCACGTCACACACTGTGCCGTCCGTATGTTGTGTGTGATGGGATCAGTGGCTTCCATCTTGCTGGCTGAATGCTGTCTACTAACAGGAACCATGCAGGGCTTTGTTCTGCACTGGCTTTCTGCCTGGGACACCAACATGACTGCAGCCTGCAGCTCCTCTACCTTTACTCCCTTCAAAGATTCTCTCATCTTTGTCTGTCTTCCCTTGTTTTGTTTTGACCCCCCCACCCCCAAGTGTTGCAGGTCGGTTATTTTAGCCTTTCAAAATGTATCCACACCCTATTTTGCACTAACTTTAATATATTTCATTTGAATTTTATTCGAATGTATAGTTTGCTTCATCTAATGAAGTTGTAATTGACAATACCTCAGCTACTCATATGTTGAGACATAAGAGTAGGACATCCTGCTATCTGTCAAAACTTACCACATTTACCGTAGGAGTTGTGAAAACAAAAGAGAAAAAGAGCTTCAGGTAGCTTAAGATGACATTATATTTGTCCAGATATGATTTTTTGGTAGCTCATGAACTTTCCGATGCAAACTAAAGCAGTCTTTTCCTTTGTTGTTTCTGTGTCTCTGGCTTGCAGATCATCTTGAAGTGAGCGTCACCAGGGAAACGGAGTGTCACGAAGCTGCACTAGGAAGCCCAAAACAGCCCCTCTGTAAATACTACCTTGCCTCTCCCATAGAGGTCCAGCAACCTGCATGCTAAGAGTGTAACACTTCAATTTAACCACCAGAACTGCAGAGCCGCTGTAACACACACACATTCACATAGAAAACAAAAGATATACACACAAATATATTATATATATATATCTACACATATATATATAAAATACTGTATGTATTGCTAGAAAACAGAATATGAACACGAAAAAGTCACAAATATTCTTATGTATAGTTCAGACACACTGTAGATACAGTGGAATATCGACTCTTGGATATTTATTTTAGAACTTCAGAGCAGCGTTCACCCCGACAGCCACACCTTCACGTCCCTTCGCTGTTTCAAACGATAGCCTGCCCCAGACGCCAACATTTTCTGCCCGGAAACATCTCGCCATGAGAGCATTACGCGCCCTTTCCATTTTTATTTTTGCCATCGCCCCGTCGCTGCAGAGTCGACCCGCTCGCCCTTTATTTGCCGTGAGTTCAGCTTGTTCGCATGCAGTCCAGACTGGAGAAGCTTGACAAGGCTCGGGCCTGCGCCAAGGGCTCGACAGAAGCTAGAGGGGTTAGCTTCAGTCATACCAAGCCTTTTGTGTGTGTACGTGCGACTGTGTGCGTTGTGTGTGTCGTTGTCAGGAAACTGATGGTCTGCCGGCAGACTGCGACTTTAAGCGAAGACGTGCAACTCCAGGCCTGGTAAATGAGGTTTTTCTTTTTTTTTTGTTTATTTTTTAGAACCGGGGGACATGTGAGGGACTTAAGTGCTAAATCTAAACATAAAAACAACAACAACAAAAAAAAGTTTGAAAAAAAAAACAAAAAAAAAACGAAGAAAACAATGCATTTGACGACACTCGTCAAGCAAAAAGATGACTTGAACTTTGAACTGGAGGGCTATCTGTGACCGTCGGTTGTCCTGTCCAACCCAACTATCACCGATAATCCTGTTTCCATTTTAGAAAACTGTAGAAGTGCCTCAAAAAAGAATTTTAAAAGAAGCTCATCGACGACACATAAAGCATCCAGGGTGTGGATCACTAAGAGTCACAAAAAAACCCACCGGCTGTTAAATCCATATGGACTCTTTTCGGGGAAAGACATTACACTTCGTGTTGCCGGGCGGGACGGGAGGGGGACAACTTCCCTGGCAACGGCTCATCTTACATCACAAGTGACTTTACTGTAAGGAGAGAATTTAAAGGATCGACAAATCAAAACTAGCTTTGTAGAATGTTTGGTGACGTTTCACGGTGTATCCGTCGTTTCTTACATCGGTTTCAGTAGTTTACATGAGGAAAGTGAGTGAGAAAACACCGTATTGTAAACTGTGTAATGTATGTAAAGTGTCTGTTATTTTGACAGTTTCTATTCACGGTTCTAGAAAATGTATTCAGACTTATTTAAAGAAGTTGTGTTGTGTCTACTATCAAGGTGTGTTTGACCCTCCCCCTCCCGTAACAAGTGTTCGTTTTTCAAGGCCAAGACAAGAAAAATGTCATGTGGGTTTGTTTTTTGTTTTTTTCTTGACGTTTTTCTCCATTTGATCAAAAATTCTGATGTAATCTCATGGTGCTTGATCTCACTGACAATCCACAATTGAAACGGTTTGTTTTCATGCACATTGTGACCTGTACGTTCACCGTAGCAACAATGATGTAATAATGGCTAATAACCAGATTTAGGTCATTTTAAATATAATATTGTTGTGAAGCTTTTGAGCCAATAACCTAACATGACACTTTGTCATCCAGCATAAATCTTAACAAGCAGCTTTTAAAGCAACTGGGAAAAATTGGCTTTATTTGAGATAATTGCAGTCCTGTTTATGCAGGTATTGCCGTGCAAAAAAAGCTCCCAACGTAGGATTCTTGACACCTAAAAGGTTCCCTACAGACAAAAATAAATTAAAATGCTATAAAAATCATATAAGTGCTAAATTTGACTCCAATCAGATCTTCAAAGTGTTCAACGATTTCTTACATTTTTCTCATTAAATTTAAACATTTCAAATTGTATAAATATAAATTGTGTAGTGCAGAGTGGAATGATTTGGGTGATGTGAAGGTTTTAACTAGACTATTTTGTGTTGCAATAATTTATTTCTATGCAATAGCACAACAAAGTACAACAAAGGGGTTCCATTTACACCCCTCTATCTGTTGTGCTGCCAACTAGTGGTTGAATATGTAATTCCATGAAAAATAAAAATAAAATAACCCCGTAAATTTTTAAAATGTGTATAAGGAATTATAAGGAGTTATTTAAATATACAGTTGACATAAGATGAAATAAGGTATTTTTATGTGATGGCCAACCAATTTGGGTGGAGGATTCTAAGGATGTAACTTTTAGCTTTTTGAGGTTTAAGGGGAAGTGAGGTGGAGATTTTTAACATTCATTCAAACTGTTTATATTTGGAAAATTCCGCGTCACATTGACAAAAATATCAGCAATTAAAAAATGAAAAGTGGCTAAAAGGGAACAATTGGGTCTGCAGACGTTAATGCTATGCTAATAGCGTGAGAACTAATTATGCTATTAGCAAAATGTCATATTAATGGCCCACAAACTTAATATTAATGGTTCCATTCCTCTTTCGTAACATTTAAAATGGCCGTTATTGGTATTTGTTGCGCTGCTGGTCATTATTACCTTATCGGTTGCTACACACCCTTTTGTGAAAGGCGGTAAATTGTCCTATTTTGTTGTAATTTATCTTGCGTCACTCTAGGTGAGATTTTACTCAAAAATGATGTTGTAAACTATCCTGTTTTGAGATGAATGTAATTTATTGAGCTGTGCAGCGTTTCTGCACGGGTCGGTTGTCTTTTTTTTTCTTTTTTTTTTTTAAAGGCCAAGCCCTCCGTCGAGTCGGCAGATGAGGACTCACACGGCGGCGGGGGAGGCTTGAAAAGCTCTCCCTGGCGATGGAACTGGAAACATTTCTGGCTCTTTCTCGCCCTCTCATCGAGGTTAAAAAGAGAAAAAAAAAATATTGGAAAAAGATCACAGCGTAGTACTAGAGTTGCTCGTGTTACTGAGGGGGGGGAGGAAAAAGTTTATTGTATAGATGACGTTTTACCAACGAAAAAAGTGAAAAAAAAATGCAAAGAAAATTTTGAAAAAGATGTACTTTTCACTCTAGTATGATAGTATTTCATAACAATATTAAGTTGTTGCGGTGGCAACCAAATGTTGCAGTTACTAAAGTTTGGTATTTTTGTAAATGACATTAAGTTGATTTTTGTTCTTTGTTTTCTTTTGTTGTTGTTTTTTTTTTTTTGCTAGAACACTGTACACAAGGTAGATTGTAAAGAAGATATGAACATTTCTTATCCAACGAGAATATGACAGTGACCTGATATTTTCACTAGCAAATAACAACCTCTATACTGACTGTAACACTTCTAGATTTAAAATCATCAATGTTATATAGATTACATATAAATATGAATATATATATATATGTAAGAACTAAATATTCTATAAATTAGGTTCAGATGTAAAACTCCTCCCCTGACAAAGGACCTTTAAGTTCCACACTGAGACGTTTTATTTGAAGCGTATTTATCCGTAGATTTTAGGATTGCACTTTTTTTTTTGTTTGTTTTTCACTTCCTTTACACTTCAAAGGCATCAGTAATTAATTCAGCATATTGTTGCATGGGAAAATATTTTTCTTTACTTACTAAATGATAACATACTGAATGTTTTTTAAAGAGAAACAAAAAAATTATATATGTCTGTACGGCCTGCAGCGGCCACCTTGTGTATGGGGATCCCTTTGAGGCGAAAGGTTTCTCGACGTGTGTTTGCCGTCATTGATAAGATGGTTTTAAAAAGAGAGAACGGGGAAGAACAAAAAAAAAAGAAAAAGGAGAAATGTAAGCACTTTCTGAGCAGTTGGTCAACTGAGCAGACTCAGCTTATCCAAACACTTTGCCTTATCTTGAGTCCATCGTGCTTGAGGTTTTATGTTTTTAAGAGCTCTTCTGAAATTTATTAAAAACGACTTGAACGGTCTCACTTCTCAAATCCCTTCGGAGTTTCATTTCAGTTGTGATTCTTTATATCCCAGGTAGTTTTTAATTTCCCTTAAAGATTTTAATGTGTGCGTCATGAAGCCAACTGGGAGCACTGCAACCGAACTGGTCTCCCAGAGTACGTAGTAGCCATGTTGGGTCCCATTGCCTTACAATGGAACAGCTTATGACAGCAGAGGGCACTACAGTGGAGACCACAGGGTTGCAGTCTCCTTTACAAAGTTAAACTGACAATAAGACCCTCATTGGATTCATAGTTTTAATGTAATCCTTTTAAATATATTCTTTTGCATATATTTTGTGCTATTTTATGTTTATATAGTCAGTTGTTTCTTTGGTTCCAGCGAGATAGTGTAAAATCTATTGAGAGAAAGAAATAAAGAAAATGAAATTATCTTTGTTTTGGCCCGTGTGTGTTTGTACATTTAATAAAAATATGTTTTTAAAGAAAACTAGAAACATATGAAACCAGCAGGGTTCATATGTCTTTTCTCTGGAATTTATTTGTTCTGCCATTTTCCCTGAAGCGCCACAGTTGGACCCAAACTCCCACTGCCATTAAAAAAAATAAACGTCGGGCATTGAGTGGATTCAGAACTGCATGGATTTGGGAACGGCTGAGAGTTAATCAGTTCTGTTTTTATGACATATTTTACAACATGAAGAAGCCAAAGACTGGTACAAGTAAGATTTTTGCGTTATTTTTTATTTTGGGGTCATTTCCTGTTACTTTAGTAGAACAAAATTAAAACAAAAAGATTTTCCATGAGGGGCTACTAATTAACTTAATTTGTGTTATGATAAATAGTGTTTTATACATTTGGAGCACTTTTTGTTTCCCTTAACAGTAACCACAAAAATACTGAACTACCTTCAAATTAATCTCCTTAAATAAACTCCAATATTTAAAAAAAATTCAAGTTGCAACTAAAATAAAGGAGCGTAATAATAAGACTAATTCTCACTTTCACTCCGTCGTTAAAGGAAATTTGCTGAGATTTTACAGAAGTTTCCCTTGAGCTACTATTTCTAGATATTTCTCGGCCCAGTCATACAATTTCCACTTATGTGCTGTGTATCTAATGTTCTGTCGCAAAGAGTCAACAGGGTTCCAAGAAATGTGTTGAGGACTTGAGAGAAATCAGAAGTGAAGACATCAGGAACTTGTTCTCCTCTATAGCTGCAACCTGCCTGGAGCATAAGAAGTACAAGGCATTCGGCGCGCAGAGACACGGTTAAGGTAATGAAGACCGAAACCGGTAAAGTATATCGGTATGTTAGGAGACAGATAATCGGTGGAAAAATTGCTCTCCTTCATCTACTGTCTGAGCTACTATTGCCATCTGATAAAATCTGACCAAAAATGATCAATCAGAGCCAGGAGGCGGGTTTTAGCGCTGTCAATAAACCTTATGTAGCTGCTAAATGTACTTGTGGTGGAGAAACAACTTACCAGGAAACTGTTCATCGGTGGGTATGTCAACTAGACGGAGCATTCACAACAGAATCTGGAGGGGTTGAGCAGCCCAACGAGAGATTGTGACTGACAGCACTAAGTCCTGCCTCCTGGCTCTGATTGGTTGCTTCTAGTTAGCACTGGGAGAAGATTATCTGTCTCATACCATACCGTCACCACATAGCAACAGCTTCAAAAACAATAATAGTAACAAATATGCTCTGTAATTAAATTAAAAAGATCGCTGTTATTAATTATGATATAAATCAAATATGTGGCGTTATTTCAGAATTGCCCCTCCTCCCTCCCTGTTAAACAGCGGCACGAATCGCCCTCCGTATATTCCAGGAAATGGTCGCATCCAGAGGATGCGCCGACTCCAGAGGCGTGGATTCCCAGCTCCAGTGTCTTCTTAAGGCTACAGCTGCTCGTTGCCTTTAACTCCGCCGAACCCCGCGGTGCAGGGAAATGTAGGGCTGGCTCTCTTCTGTTTTGTCGGCGCATTAAAAAAAATGAGCCGCCTAGATGCTTCTAATAATAGCCGCTCTTATTTCTACCCCACCGCCGCCTTATTGCATTATGGATGCCTCTGGAACGGTGTCCCTGCGAGGTAGCGTGGGAACATCTCAGTAGAGAAGCTGCTCCAGCATCCATTCCTGTGTGGCTGCTGGGAGCATCTCGTCTTGGCTGCAGGCTCCTTGTGCGAGGGGGATGCGCTTCTTCTTTCTCCTCTGCGCGCCGGGTTTGACTCCAGAGGAGCGGTAGGCGATGCGGGAGTACAAGGTGGTGGTGCTGGGCAGCGGCGGGGTGGGCAAGTCCGCGCTGACGGTCCAGTTTGTCACCGGGACGTTCATAGAGAAGTACGACCCGACCATTGAGGATTTCTACCGGAAGGAGATCGAGGTGGACTCCTCTCCGTCGGTGCTGGAGATCCTGGACACGGCGGGGACCGAGCAGTTCGCCTCCATGCGGGACCTTTACATCAGGAACGGCCAGGGCTTCATCCTGGTCTACAGTCTGGTCAACCAGCAAAGTTTTCAGGACATCAAGCCCATGAGGGACCAGATCATCAGGGTCAAGAGGTGAGACCCTGTCCAGCTGCATGCATTCCGTAAAGTTGATGTAAAATATGTGCTTGATAATGGATGAAGGCGATATGGCTGACTGCCCAGGGCGGCACGGCCTAGGGGACGCCACAATGAGCTTGGGATAAAAATTCAATTCATTTATTTATATATTTTATTAAATAAAACATAATCAGTTGCACCTTTGATATAATTTGCATCTAACCGGTTTTGTTTTGAACTGTTTAAAATTGTAGACATTTATGACTGTCAGATGTCAACTGGATTGTTCATAAATGAAATAATCCAGTGATGGATTTATAAAGTTTTGTATTCTGGAAAGCACCCTTTTAAAGTGAGGCGTGTGAAAATGTTCTGTTTGAGTCAATGAATGTGAGATCAGTGCTGTTTTTAGTAAGCACAAGCTATTTATACAAAAGACACTACCACTGATGTGTGTAGTGGAATTATTACAATTGGTTTTATGTGCTTTAAATGCACCAACTAAGAAAAGCCACAACGTCAGAAAATACTCAGAACCCTTTTGTTCCCAGATAAAACCAAGACCCATCCTTTCATCTTCCCTCTCTTCTTCTTCCCCCGAGTCGTCCGTGGAAAAACTTCAACTGGTTTCTCCCAAAAGAGCCCAGCTGCAGCTCACCTGTCTCACAACAACCATCCGAAGTGTCCCAGATTCTTCTCCTGCGTCTTGCACACTTGATTTAACTCTGAACAGCTTTGATCGGCTCGGACAATGACTCAGTCTGTCCACTGAGGTCACAAAAATCCGCAATCCATTTCCTTTTTTCAGCTGTGATCTAGTTGTAAATCCTTGGCCTTGAGCCTCTTTTAATTTATGGCTCCTCTCTCAAAATGTGTTGAACAGATGATTTCGTTTGTACGGGGTTTGGTTTGACGTCAAGACCCAACGCCGTTGGAATTTGACTAAAAACGTTGTGGCGTATCGTTCCTGTTTCCAGAGGTTCAGCTCGGCTCCTGGAGTGAACCGGATGACCGGAGTGGAAGCAGGATGACGACGCACAGCAGAGGCGAGTGCATGAGGGAACTCCACAGACATGAATAATATAACGATGGAGCACAGCAGCCTCCAGTCAGCTGCCACCCTAAACAGAGCCTCCAGGTTTCTACCTGTGTTTCACTCTGATCTGCAGAATCTGGGATAAGGAAGAGGCGTAATTAGACTCGAAAACTACTAATATCCCAAACACTTTCACATCTAAGCACAGCTAAAACAATTAATCGCGATTAATCGAGTAATTGAAATGATTGTCTCCAGAATTCCTCTATTTAAGCACCTTTTGCAATCCCACTATTAATCTGTTCATCCAAATAGATTGTCAACAGATTAATTCCATGCTGACGTTGGTGTTAGATCAAGCAGAAATGCCTGAGTTTTTCACACGTTGATGTTAGAAACTTTTTGTTTTTAGCTGCAGATGCATCCTTTGCTACAAATAATCAAGCGTTCACTAAAAGAACGCTAAATTATCTGATTGTTTACGTTCTCGTTTAGAAATATTTGTGTATTTGAGCTTAAGTGGTTAAATGAAAAATCAGCAGAAATGGCAATTTGTTTTTATCTGATTAAGCCGATTAATCTTGATAGAATAGTCGATTACAAAAATTTTAGCTACAGCCCTAATATATATGTATTTCAATCCAGGTCTGACTTTTGGGATTTTATTGGAAAAAACTTCACAATTATTCACAGTAAAGACAGTTATTTTTGTGTCTACAGCAATTCAAGGCACATGAATCGTTCCACCGTCTCATCTGTGTTTTATGATCACCACATGCACAACTATGTTCACACAACAATGTTAGCTCCTGGTCTCTATTAGCTATCTCCCCTCCCTCCAAACTTGTTGCTGAGCCAGCAGCAGTAACAACAAACGCCACACAGAGATGGTGCCCACTCACTGGAACTTAATGGGATTGTGTTGTGTGAAAGCCAAGAAGACATCAGGCCTCCATTAGGGAGCCGCATGAACGAGAAAGTTTATGCAGAGGCAAACACGAGCAAGATGAGGTAGGCTCCTGCAGACTCCTGCGGTGCACAAGCACAGCATCTGATCTAAAGACTTTATGGGGGACGTTTTGTGTGAAAACAACAACCGGGTGTGGCCTTCCCAGCAAGCCAATCGCCTCCTTGGCATGTTGAGGTTTTACTGCCCCTCGCCCCACGAGGAGAGAGCGTGTTCAAAGCACTAGAGCCACGTTTTCACGCTGCACTGATGCTGTGTCTAATAGCAGGAGGTGAGCGTCACGCCATGCTGAGTGGGAATAGGGTGGAGAGGCTAAAACTGTGGTCCCAGAGGACACTTTGGTGTAGGTACGAAGCAATTTTCTTGACCAGAGGCTTTTAGTGTTTGCAATCAGGGCAGAGAGAGTTGTTTAAGCAGCCGTCTCTTAGCACTCATTGGATTGAATGTATTAACTGCAGCATGTTTGCTGAAGTCTTTTAACCCAGCTCGTCATTTCACACGTCTTTGGAAGCTGAAGGTAGTCTTTGTGTTGTTCTAATTCAGGATAGAAAAAACAAGGACCCAAAATGCCTTCGGCGGTCTAACGCTCGTGACTAAATAACAAAAACAAAGCCCCCTCCTTGTTAATTATATTGCAACCTCTTCAACTTATCTTGTAACCCCTCAGGGCTACAAACATGCTTTGATGTCTATCTCCAATTTCCTACATTTAGATGACTATCACCACTAGTCGCCACTAGGGAGCTGGAAAACAGAGACTACTCCCAGATGCCAAACGAGTGAAAACAGTGAACGTCCATAGCGCCTTGGACTTCTTGGTTGGAGAAAATGGAGTACAGTTTAGGTAGATCCTGTGTTTACCCATTCCAGTTGTATTTTCATTCTCGCAATATTATAAAGGTCAGTTCAAAGAAAATCATTTGACATTGGTTAGGGTGAGAGAAAGGAGATATTCAGGGGTTTCTGGGTGATTAGAGTTACATTTTAAAGAAATGTTTTGATTTTATCTGGATTCAGAGGATGGAAGTTATTATTATTATATTGTGCCTAAGTTGGTAATGCAACCTAATGCAAAAAACCCAAACTAACCTTTTAAGCTTCTGTCTGTGAACTCCCGTACAATGTTTAGTGTCTCTTCTGCTAATGTACAGTTGAGCTGAATTAACTTGCGAGTGGAAATGCTTCAAAGTGAGTTTTCTTGGTTTATTGCAGGAATATTCACAGTCTGCTATTTATTCTCCCTGATTTCTCCTTCATGCCTCTCGCGCGCTGCAGCATGGGTGCCACAGAAGCTTTTGTTCTCCGGCAGTAGCACCCTTTGGGAGTTGACGCAGAGTTGGTGCTACAGAGGCTGCGATTGTTCAGATACAAGGCGGCGTTGTTGCACACCATAACTCCGCTGACAATGAATTAAGGACAGATGCGGAGAGAGCGGAGATGGCTGCGGGGCCTCGCGTCGAGCATGTCTGACTGTTTATTTGCTGTTTGCGTGTGTCTTCGCCCCCTTCTGTGTTGGCTTGTGAAAATGAGTTAGTGAAGTCACTGCAGATATTTAGCTCAGCAGGTAGTCCAATAAACTTGATGCAGCCAGGGGGGATGAATGGAAAAACTAGAGCCAACGTTTTTTTTTATTTTTTTTTATTAGTAATAAAGATGCATTTGGTGTGTGTTGGAGTGTTGCATGTTTGTATTTTTCCATCTAGCAGCTGAAATAACACCCCGCTGAGTACATGGCAGCAAGCCATTTTTGTGTGGCTTGTTAAAGTTTCACATTCCTCTCGCATGGTGAGGATGCAGCTTCTTAAACCCAAGACGGTTCTGAATCTGAGCTTGCAGAGGATGAGAGCTGCAGAAAACATTTAGCATTGTTCTGAAAATGATTTATCATGAAATCTGATTCTGTAGCTCACCTCCTGCTGTCTGTTTTAATTTTAATCTACTTAGCTTCTCTCCCTCCCATATTCATACCTCCAGGAGTTGCAGCCAAGCATATTCTAATTGAGCTGCATCGACATTTAAATGCCTCTTTTTGGCCACTTGAGGGCAGCAAAAAACTGGACGCTGTCAATTTCAGGTTTTTTTGCAAGCAATTTTAAATAAAGCTTCACATGGTGTTATTTTTTTTTAACTTTTTTTATATTATTTGACTTCTATATTGTTTGTTTTCTTAGATCGGCGTTGCTCTTTTCTCCTAGGTTTGTTGTTTCTTTGACTTTCAGTTCAGCTCACTTGTGTTAATTAGTCTTTGTGAAGAGTTCATCTGGTGCCTTTTGTCATTTTCTCTAAAATGTCATCCAAATAAGCATCTGCTCTTCAAATCTCCTCTTCCGTTTTCCTTTCAGATATTCATGCCTTAGCTCTCCGCTGTGCTCCGGATCGACATATTGGCCAGTGTAATTTTGGGAACCGTGATGGACTCCGGTGCTTAATCCTGAGAACCGACTGATGTATTATTCAATAATACATGACGCGGAGCAGTAGAGCGCCGATCCCTGCGGTACGGGGCTTCTTCATGCCGCGTTAGGCAGCTTCGCATCATCTTGTGAGGAAGAAGCAGGAGCTAGGATGCTACAACAAACAATCCCAATACAACCCCCTCCTACTTGCCCCCCCACCCCGCCCCGGCCAGGAGAAACCGGCTCTCCCTGTGTCTTTGTAGTTATATATAGAGTTTCTCCTGCAAGCCTGTCAGATTGCATTTGTCTGAACGTTGCTCTCTATGTTCACACCTCACGCCCTCTAGACTTGGGCTTTCCAAGCAAACAGGCCGATGCGAAATGCTTGCCCTGCTGAGGTCAGCTGCTGCCTGTGTGTGTGCGTGTGTGTGCGCGCGCGCCGGACAGCGGGGGTAAATGTCAAGCTCCAGGGAAGTCTTTGGCGTTCAAGCCTCGACTGATGCACTTTTTCCAGCCGGTTGGAAAGCGGTCGGTGCCGCCTTGTGTGTCCCACAAATTCATTTCCTCCGGCTCGCCGCCCCTGTTTGGGCCAGTGAGATGTTTGCCAGCTCTTTTCCACACCTCAGCTCTTTTCCCCAGCAGAGCGCCGTGGCAACAGGCCACCAATTTGTAGATAAGAGCCGAATTTCTCAATAGCGCCAGCGGATCAATAAGCCAGGCTTGAAAGCACTTAGAAGTGATTGATGGTGGAAGCTATTAGCTGGTGTGTGCCATTACCTGTTGTGAGAAAATACAGCCACTGTAATTGACATTTTGCTGTTATTTGAGAAGAGAAACATGCAGGGGGTGGGCTTGAAATGAAATTTCATGAATAGAATTTCTTGTACTGTATTAAACAAGTATATTAGTATAAAGGGTCTGAGACCCTCTGGAGAGGTAAAAGTCTCCAGAATTTATTCAAATTATAATTCAAACATAACTTATGAGCCTCCTCAGTTTTGAAACACATTAGTTGAATTTATTGAAGAAATTAAACTGAATTTATGAGCCTGACGCAGATGGATAATGATCTAGAAGATCCAACTTTGGTTTTTCATCCTTATTTTCTTCCTTCCTGCTATACTTTTTTTTTGTTTCCTCCTTTTCTTCCTCCCTTGCCTCTCCCTGTTTCTTTCTTGTATCCTTACATCCTTAGATAATTTTATTCCTTCATTGTCTCCTTTCTTTCTTCCCACTGTTTATCCTACCTCTCTTCTGGCCTTGTGTCCTTCTCTCCTTCATTCCTTCTTTTCTTGTCTTTATTTCTTTTCTTCCTTGTTTCCTTCCTTCCTGTTCCAGTTTTTTGCTGATACTGAATCAAACCCTCAGGTCAAATTTTTAAGGTTCCTTACAGGATTTAAAAATGCTTCTAACATCACAACATCAACATAACCAACATCAACATAACAATGTCATAAAATGGGGATGACGACGATACCATCAGCTGGATGACTTTATGCTAAAGCACAGAGGCGGGGGTGTAATGATGTGGGCTAGTTAAACCCAAGTTGATTGGATAACTTCCAAACATTACATTACATTACATTACATTTGTTTGCCTCCAACGACGTTTGGAGGCAAACAAAACCAGAGAACAAGATCTTCATATTCTGTTACGTCTCCTCCTTCCTCTTGTTAATGTACATCATATGCGCACTGACGGAAAATGGTTTCTTCGAAAGCTAATGTTCATGTCACCCCATTTTAGAGCAGCACATTAGCTTTATTCAATTATTCAGCAACTTATTCCATTACTCTGTTCAGCTTATATTGACATCTGAGAGAGATCATCAACCACTGAAGCTTTTTGATCCTCCGAAACTTTCCCGGTGCTGTTTGCAGAGTTCTTCTTTTTTTTTTTTTTTTTAACAGGAAGTGGACGGATTTTATGTAATACATGCTGAAATAAATAAAGCAGCAGTGTTTTCCACCCGAAACAGCTGTTATTTATCCTGACAGATATTCATTTGCAGCCTCCCACTGTTATCAGATGGCAGGGGAGCCGACTGGGGGGCTGAAGCTGCATGGAGCTCTGGTGTTCATTATTCAACAGGCTTGTTGTTTCAACGTCGTTCAGAAACAGCATGTAGGCCAGCAAAGCTGCAGATACGCTAAACTATATTGATATATGTAGATTATCCGTCTCACTCAGTCTAATAATTTATGAAAATTACGACTGGAGGATGAATCGATTGAACTAGGAAAAATTTAATCTCTCATTTTGTAAATTAAAGAGATTGAAGGTATTACTTATTTAATCAGTAAAAATATTTAAGCATAATGAAAGCTTATTGACTACAATAAAAAAAAAGTTACAAATTCACCTCTGTATGTTGCAAAAAAGGAAGGTTTTGGAATGGCCTAGTCAAAGTCTAGACTTAAACCTTGCTGTGATGCTGTGACATGCTCTTAAATAAACTATTCAGGGTTGAAGACCCTCCAACGAGGCTGAATTAAAACAATTCTGCAAAGACGAGTGGGTCAGAAATTCCGTCAGAATGTTGTTAAAAACTCTTGTTGTATTCAAATTTCTTTACGCGACTTAAACATGTAAGTTTGACAAGAAGCATTCTGTAACAAATTCTATAATTTTACAACACTCCGCCACAGCTTTGTAAAGCCTCTTCTTCTTCCCAGCTTTTTCTTCATAAAGTGTCAAAGTAAAACCAGTCGCCACCTTTGTCTCCTCTGCAGGTACCAGCAGGTGCCAGTGGTGCTGGTGGGCAACAAGGTGGACCTGGAGGACGAGAGGGAAGTGTCCCCCAGCGAGGGCCAGGCGCTGGCCGAGGACTGGGGCTGCCCCTTTATGGAGACGTCGGCCAAAAGCAAGACGATGGTGGACGAGCTGTTCGCCGAGATCGTCAGGCAGATGGACTTCTGCCCTCTGCCCGACCGGAGGGAGACCTGCTGCCCTGCCTGTAGCATTCAGTAGCAGCCTGAAGGAGGGGTGGTGGATGGGGAGGGCTAGAGTAGTCATTAGCGTGCAAATGTATTCATGTTAGATGGTTTAAATGGAGAGCTGGAGGAAATATCTGATATTTCTACGTGCTTCAGCCTTCGCTCTTGAAAAGCATCGTGGGACAATGTAGGAAAATGCTCTCTGAAGCAGTTTGGGGTGAGTTCGATTCAAGCATTCATTGCCTCTCAGACGAAAACTGGATTTTCACTTGAACAGCAAAGCAACACTCAGCCTCCAGCGTCTCCATCAGCATCTGGTTGATTCATTTGGAGTGAAATTGTGGGGTTTCCCTAAAGCACCGCGGTGCCAAAGCCATCAACAAAGAGGATTGTAGCGCTAAATGCTATTTGGGAAAGCAGCCATAGGTTAAAGCAGTTATGGCAGTGTGCTCAGTAGTCTCTACTGACCTCTCTTCCTCCTTTTGCGTTTGTCTTTTTTGCACTTTCAGGACATGTCAGGCAGTGCAAGACCTTTCACCAATTTAAAAGATAAGTAACACCACTGTGATGAGTTCATTTCACAGCAGGACCCGCCTAACCTAACCAAGAATGAATGAAAAGATGCAAGAATGTCTTTAAAAAGAGAACCGCACCTTTGGGGGAAGCTCATGCAGAAGATCCTAAATGCTGACCTACTGTGGATGACGTGTGCATGAAGCTGTGCTGTCACACTGACACTGAGTACAATCAGTCTCGTCCAAAGAGGCAGTATCAGTCAGTCAAACGTGTCGTTGAAATGTTCGGGTACTCGTCTTTTCACACTACGGATGATGCAGATGTTATTATACGTGTATAAGGGAAGCAGAAGTGTCAGCGTGTAGCTCGTCTGTCTAGGTCACATCAGATATGTTAGTGGTTTGATGTCAGAAACACTTATTTTCAACAAAAATAAAACTTTATGCACAAGCGTCTCATGTGTATTCATTGCTGTAGGATTGTTTTATTTATATAAAACAATCCTCCCTCACTAGGGAGATAAGAAGGTTTGTAGTTTTCTGTTGCCCTTTTAGTCTAAAACAAGATATTTTTTATGCTTTGGGGTTGCTTTATTACGCCTATCTCACCCTAACACCTACTGCTGATTCTGGCTGTAAAACCTCTAATTAAACTTTATGGAATGCATCTGAATCCCTTTAGAGACCGTTACAGGTTTCCAGATCAAAACTGGGCAGCATCCAGTCAGATGAGGGTGCTTTATAAATCAAACTGAGACTCAACAGAAATAATGATGGCGATCAATAAAAGCAAATGTACAGAATTAAAGATAAATTAATGATATGTACGTTCAGAAAAAGTGTGAAAAGAGAAACATCGATATTCATATGTTTATGCAAATGAAATTCATTCTAAAAGTTGCATTTAACGTGGATATTTTGTGCTTTTTTATGTCTCGTTGTTGACATTTCTATAAATCCACACTAAAACTGAAACATTACTTACTACTGATCTTTAGTCATCTATTCAACTCAGATGCTTTGTCATTTTGCTAATCATTCATTAACACCTTATTGTTTTGGCACCAACAGTGACACCTGGTGTCAGTAAGTAGAATTGCAGTTTAGTTCCTCTTTCACACGGAACGTTCAGTTTCCGTTACACAGCGGACATCAATATGTGGTGCACACGACTTCTCCATGGCGTCCTTCAACTATAAGTGCTTCTAGCTAGAAATTTCCTTTTTTTTTTTTTACTCTTCTACAGTACGTATTTTAGCTGTTTTGTCTATTAATTGTATTAAAACTCGTAACAATGGCGATAAGGATCGCGTGCCAAGTTTTCAGGAGACGTAAGTAGTTGTTAGCATGTTAGCATGTTGGACAGTAGCTTTATAATTAGTAAATATGAAAGAATGATAGAAATCTGCCTAATACAGAACACAAAAGCCACTGTTGACAAACTGTGCAGTATTTCCTATGGAATAAGAGATGTCTCAGTTCTGTGGAGGACAAAGTTGGCATTAAATGTAGAAATAAAAAAAGCATAGTAAAGTAATTAATGTGCTAAATATTGTATCCAAAAAATTAAAAATAAAATGATCCCAACTTATTGGATTATACAGTGCGACAAAATTTAAATTAATCATTTTCAACAGTATTAATTTATCACGATTGTTTAATTTTTCATATCGTTTCCAATCTTGTTGTTTTAATAATTAGGTTCCTATATATCATTTTCTAAAATCTTTCAATTACTGTATTTATTTTTATACACATTTTTATTTACTGTCAAAATGTATTAAATTTATTTTGCCTGTTTTGTTTTTTTTTAGAAAACTTGCCCAAATATTTTTAAATGTTTTGCATATATTGCATATAAATATTACAGAATACTTAATATTCTGTAATATTAAGCATAGAATATTTAATACAGGTATTCTAATGTAGGTGTTCTAGAGCCGATTGCGAAGACATTGAACAGGTAAAGGGACAATGATTCCAAACATGGCAGCAAATCTACAATAAAACAGCTTGAGGGGGAAAAAAACTCCTGAAGTGTTGCAACAACTTCCTCACCTTCCATCTTTCTGTTTAAATCCACTCTCAGGGTTTTCATCCGCTGCAGCGGCACTGCGTCCGTCACCCACAGAGATGCGCAGTCGCCGTAACGCCGTGTTCTCCAGAGAGCAGGAAAGGCAGAGAGCTCTGTACCCCCGCATCGAGAAGATCGAGGTGTCCCTGAGGGGGCCTGGCCTGGACGGCACACTCCTGATCATGAACAAAGGCATGTCCACTCCGCTGAGCTGCGCCAGACGTACGTATGATAGGAGACACCAGACTCTGAAGCTAAAGGGGAAACAACCTGGGCTTACATATTTATGCGGTTCCCTCAGATCTGACTGAGTATCATGTGAACACCTCGGCACTGGCGCTTGTGGACGGAGAGCTGTGGCCCCTCCACCAGCCCCTCACCGACTCCTGCACCCTCACTCTGCTCACGTTCAATGACAGCGACCCGACTCTCCTCAACGAGGTACAGCAAAAACAAAAAATTTTCAGGGCTGTAATTCAGTTTGGGAAAGTTATTAATGTGTCTCTCTACCTTTCAGGCTTACTGGCGTTCCTGCTCCGCCCTGCTTGGACAGGTCCTGGAGACGGCGTTTAAGAATGATTACACCGTGGAGCTGCTCAGCACACCGGAGATCCCAGGTAGAGGAAGACCACAGACAATGATCCACACTTTTCATGAGGAGGAGATGTAACAAATGGTCGTCACTAAACAAGCTGCTTGTTTAGATGCTTCTGCATGAACGTTCGTGGAAGTTTAGTGGAAGGAAAAAAAATTGTGGAGGAGGAAAAAGGTGCTGAGTTGAGAAAGATGTAAACACAAAACCCAGCAAGGCAAAAAAACACAATCCTACCAAGTGTTTTGTTCTAGTTTCTAGAGCAAATATTTTAAGACACTAGAAATAAGACAAAACTAATTTAGAGTTAGGAATTATTGACGTAACCTTTTGCTTAAAAGTTACTTCTAAGTTAGTTTTCTCTTATTTCAAGTGTGCTAATATTTTTCCTAAAATACTAAGTGAGTTTTTGTGTTTTTGCAGTGAACAGTCTCATCGCTTCATTGAAAAGAAAAAAAGACCTTTTCGTATTAAAAATGTTTTTTTTTTATGGGTCAGTATTTCTTTAGAATGCAAATGATTCACATTTGGTTCTTTTCATAACTTCCTGCAGTGACTTCAGGGGCGTTCTGCTGTGATGTCGTCCTCGACCCTCAGCTGGACTCCTGGACTCCATTGCCGGTAACTGAGATCAAAACTGAACCACTTTGAATCAGAAACAAGTTTCCTTTCTGTTTCTGTGAAACTTGGTACCATTTGAGTTCACATCGCAGAAAAGCAAGGATTTAGGAGTTTGTGGGACGTGTTTGTGGGTTAACGGGGTCGTGTGCTCACAGGAGTCTCTGCGCTCTCTGACCCGCGGGGCCCAGCAGCTGATCCATCAGGACCTGGCCTGGGAGCCTCTGGAGGTGGCGCCCTCTGTGGCGCTGGAGGTTTTCTCACATAGCAGGTCCAGATTGACTCGAACACGTCGAACTCGCAACAACAACTAAAAAAAAGTGTTTTTTCTCACTTTCTATCTTTCTGTGTCTCAGGTGTAAACAAGAGGAAGTAGAACAGAAAGCATCAGACAGTCCTAAAGGCACAGTCATGCTCTATAGGTGATTATTATTATTTATTCATTTGGTTATTTATTTTTTCTCAATTTGACCATCTGTCTGTATTTTCTTTAGATGTGGTGATCATGTGCTGCTGAGTGGGGGCCCTCTAGTGGCCAGAACAGGCCTGTGCTCCCAGTATGAGGTGACAGCTATGCACAGCCTGGGTCAGGGTCGCTGGGGTCACCACCGCAGAACGCAGGGCCTCTCTCTGCCTCTGCAGCTACAGGTAGGCTGATCTAAACCCAGCAAATGTCTGCCCCTTTTAAGCTTTTAATTACATTAACTGCACCTAATTTTTTTTGTGTTTTTTTTTAAAGTAATTATCATGATAAATATTGGATGTGATTATAAATTGTTTATTATCCTACTAATTTGAATGAAAATAATCCTGTTAATGGATGTTTTTTATTATGTGGAATTAAAACAAAATACATTTTTGTTCATTTTATGGATCTTATTTATTTTATTTATTTTTTTACTTTTTTTTTAATTAAAGAAATTATAAACATTTTTTAGAAGTTATTTACTGTCCTGTTAATGGAAGTTTGTTGGGGGTTTTTTTATCTGGAATAAAGCAAAATTTTTAGTTCACTTCATGGATTTATATATTTTTTTTTACTATTTTTATTTTAATTTTTTATTAATATTGAAAGAATTTCATTTAATTAATATTGGACATAAAGTACATTTTTTTTGTTCCAGTTTACTGATATTGAAAATCCTGTTCCGTCTTTAGCCAGGAGGGGGTGCTGTTTGAATGCTGTATTTAATGTATTAGAAGGAGCTTTGTGTCCCATATTAAATGGATGCATTCAAGATAAGATGAAGGAAAGAGCTCCACATAAAAAACTGGATTAGATCTTCTCTTTTCTATTGGTGTAAATGCAGCTCAGTGTTGTGGAGGATAAACCAAAACGTTGTAAAACTACAACATCAACCATTTTATCAGTGGTGTGTAAATGTTTTCCTCTGCACTGCTCTGTTGAACTGAACTGGTTCAGCAGTTTTTTTTCCCCCAGTAGCCTGCTCTCTCAGCATCAGCAGCTTCAGCTGCAGTCACATTCTTCCTCTACAGTCTGGAAACATGTGCAGGTTGAGTGTTTTCCTGGTCTGGAGAAGAATGGACAAACGGAAAGCAGCAGAGATCTTTGTCCACTTCGATCTTGCCTCAAATTTCCCTCTAAGAAACAACCAAAGTTTCCTCTTTTGTGTTCACCTTTTATAGGAGGTGCTTGCGTTGGCCAGCGCTGTTGCCAGGCTTGTTTTATTGGCCGTCTGCTTGAGTAGATGACCTGAAATCCACCTTTGCCTTGGAGACATTATGTCATGGAGTCAGGTTCCTGAAAACCTCCAATCAGTTCCTCTTTTGGAACGTCTATCATCGACTATCCGCTTCTCTGATTTAACACTCATTTATAATATTTTGGTAACCACAAGTCATTAGTTATACTCATCATAATATATTTGGTTTTAATATAGGTGATCTTCTGAAAAGAAAACAGGAACTATCCACTATTCTAATTATATGAAACCAAAGTTACATTTGTTCATTCTTACAAGAGAAAGCAAAGTTAATGCATGCCTTTTGTATTGGGTCTTACTCAAAGTGCTTCTACTTCATTCTGTAAATCTTTCATACATGGAAATGAGCAACACTCTCAATTATTTTTCATAAATCTGTAGCCTGGAAACTTAACTCCCTTCCTGTTTTTACAGGAAACCTGTTGTTGTTCTTTCATGGTTCTGCAACACGTTCTCTGCTCAATTCTTTTTCTTTTTGGTTAGAAACAAAAATAAATAGAATTAAAGCAAAGCTTGCATGATCTTATTGAAATTAGTTACTTTGTAGTATTAATTTTAAAAGTGGATTTCCAGAAGCTTACTAGCCTTTAACTAGATGACCTACAGAAAGGACGAGGTTTATTTAGCTTGTTGTTACTGCTAAACTAGAATCATTTTGAGATTTACTGGATGACACTACTTTCTTCCTTCTAGCTGACTTTCTTCCCTTCCTTTGGTTTCTTACTCCTATGTTGTCTCCTTTCTTCCATCTGTCCTTCCTTTCTTCCCACCTCTTATTGTGCTTCTCTAATGACCTTATGTCCTTCTTTCTACCTTCATTCCATCCTTCCCTCTTTCTTTCCATTGTCAGCGACCTTTTGTTCATCCATCCCTCCACCCGTCCATCTGGTCAGGATCACTTCGTTCTTCCTTCTTCGTCCCTTTACTATTCCGTCCTTCCATACTTGTCATTTCTTTAGTTTTATATTTGTCTGGAAATGTTAGGGGGTTTTATATTAAATTATTTAGGAATCTGGTTGTTATCATATTTTTTATGTAGATACAAAACATGTTTTAGTCGAAATTCGAGGTGTCAGAGTTAATTGCCTTGTAGCTCAAATTCTTTTGAGGCTTTTGTATTTTTAGGAGCTTTTTCTTCTCCGTTTCAGCTGCTCCTCTATGGCGGAAAATCTCCCGTTTCTTTTGAAAGTCGTTCCTGAAAACGGAAAACAGTAGCTGCAAAAAGAGAGAGAAACAAGATGAAACTCTGGAATTATTTTACTGATGTAGATTTTTTTAAAAAGCACAACAAAGCATCACTTTATATGCAGTTAATCACTACTGAAGCAGCACAAAACCTTGAACAGATGAACATTTTTAGCTTTTAATAAGCTTATTCTTATGATTCTTTGTTAGAAAAACAAAGCTTGTCATTATTATATGGTTCAGTTTGTATTATTAGATGTTTGTTTTAATTGTTTTCATACAATTAAAGTAAAAACGGTAAAAAGATTGAGTCCTAGTTCTGTGTTGCACTACATTTTTTTCATTGTATTTTATTTGTTTCCTTGTTTTAATCACTTAAAATCTGTTTTTGTACATTTCCTTTCTTAATGGTAAAAGGGATTTTTTTAGAGAACATCCTTCCATTTAGTTTTCTTGATGATATGTGTCGCGTTTGTTTGCAAATATAAACAAATGTCTGCATAAAACAAGTATATAAAGAAACATCGAGAACATTTAGAGGGAAAAAAACAACCCTGTGGTTAATTTCCAATTAATCGCAAGTTAACAACGGACACTAAACAATCAGCCGTTTCCACAGCGATGCGTCTCAGCTGCAGACGCAGGGAGATGTGCTCCGTGTTTGTGCACATGTGCCTGCATCATGTCACGTTTCCTCTTCCTTTCTGCAGGCTCATCACACGATCTGGAGGAGACTGAGGCAGCGGGCAGAGAAGCTGGTAAGGACAGTAAACATTTCGGTTCTCTACCTCACGCAGCCAGCTGACAGGAGCCTCTCAGCGTTTCAGGGCTTATTGGACGGGTGTCCAGACAACTGCCTGCTTCACGTTTCGCCAGCTCCCTAGTTAGAGCCAGAGGTTAGGATTTACCACTGCTATTTTTATTGCCTTCGTTCTAATGCTGGCAACAACAAAAAAAAAGAAAAAAAAGGCAGAGGAGATGCATGGTGGGCTGTAATCTTTCGGAAACAGCAGGTCCCATCCTGCTGGTGCGAGCGCAGCATCAAAAACACAGGCGCTAACTGGAGATCCAAGGGAAGAAGTATTTTTAAACCTCTCCCAAGTTCAGAGCTGCAAATGGGCGGAGATTTGGAGCGACGCAGAGGACAATCTGCTCTGTTTCCTACACAGCCGGGAAAAGGATCAAACATTATGTCATTTGATTTCATCGTTTTCCAGGTCTGGATAAAAATGAACAAAGATAAGAGCATAGAAAAACATTTATTCCCTGCTGCACTGTCTAAATTCCCGTCTTGTACCCTAACATCCTCAGGTCAATTCCTTCCTCATTTCTAGACTTGTCTCCTTCTTTGACTACCCTTCCTTTCTTCCTTTAGATCTTTCCTTCCTTTATTTCTTTAAACGCTTCCTTCCTTTCGTCTTCCCTGTCTTCCTTGAGTTCTAAGTTTCTTCCTTATGTCCTTCCTTCTTTCCTCACACTTTGTTTCTTTCAGGTTTTGTATTTAAAGCTTTCTTACTGTAGTAATTTCCATCCTAAATGTTCCCGGCTTAGTATTCTTTATTTTAAAATGGAGTGTGAATCATTAATTCAGGTCTGGAAAAGTCTCATTTCTGCATGATGAACGCGTCGGCCGCCCTGCAGCAGAAGATTCTGCAAATGTAAAGTAGGCTAAGAGTTAATTTAGGATCCATGTTGGCAAAATATATTTTTTGCTGCAGCCTTTCTGGCACCAGTGATTGCGTAATTTAAAGGGGTAAAAGAAAAAAGAAAAAGGTGTTCGTTTATAGAAACTCTTAACTTGGCAGCTGATGACATTGTGTCCTACATTTTCCTGAAATAAGACTTCTATCAGCGCAGCCTGAGCGATGCAGGACGGTTTGCTCTTCCTTTTTGTAGTCTGCTGTGTTTTTAACACCTGAATCTAATAGATGCAGCTTTCAGTGTGTGTGTGTGTGTGTCTGTGTGTGTGTATGCAGAGGGCAGCGTCCTGATTGTCCTCTGGATCCCATATGGTGGCCGATACGCCACCAGTTAGTTAGAAACTTCTGTCAAGGACATTTATTCCAGCATCTGAGGAGACAAATGATGTGAATTATAGTTTATTGGCAAATCATCCTCCAATTTTTACCTTTTTAATACCAAAAAATAGTGATATCATTTAAAGACTGATGGGTAAAAAAAGGTTTGATTGCTGTAATAATGAAGAAATAACAAGTGCAACATTGATTGTTAGGCGTGTTCTCTTGTCTTTCCCATTTTTTCTTTTTTAAGAAACAGACACACCCCAATGAATCAGGAAGACAAATCTTCTTCTGTTCTGCCGCAGACAACATGGTGTTGTGTTTATCTCAGGGCTGCGCGGTTGTTGCTGTTGCTGTGTTGTGGAGGCCTGAAGCCTGGACGTGTCGCCCGCCGGTGCGCAGAACGAGGCAGGGGCGGCTGGAAAGCAGCAGAAGGCGTGGGCGGATGCGCTGCGTCAGCCGGCTGCAGGCAGCAGGGAGGCGCGTCCCCCGTCTGCCTCCAGACGCCGCCGCCCACGCCTCAAACCAGCATCACGACCTCGCGCCTGGACGTTTTGCCATTTGTACACCTTCGTGAATAAATGACGCACCCTTGTTTTTTCTTCTTCTTTCACTTCTGCAGGTAGAAGCAGGAGAGAAAGAAGAATCGACTCCACTCCCCTGTCCTGACTGGGCTCAGCCTCCAACAAGCCAGTGATCACCTTCCACCCCATTCAGACCCTCAACCATGTGTCATTTGTTCAATAAATGCTCAACATTAGCCACAAATCTGCTTCATTTTTGTGATTCTTGCAGCTGTAAACAAATGAGCCAGAATAAATAAAGTGGCATGTGTCTGGTTTTTGCAACAGAGGGGGTGTGTGTGTGTGTGTAGCCGCAGCTGTTGTGTGTATCAGTGGTCAAACAGGTGGCTCCTGACCCTGGAGCGCCAAAGCTGGTGTCTTTTGACTCGTTTTCGCCAGAAGTGCAGTGATGAACTCGACCCAAGAGGTGCGTCATCTCTGTTGGGGAAATTCCACTTCTGGTAAATCAGCGTGAAAAGTAACCATCTGACTCTATTCCACAGAACTCCCATCAGAAACGCTCGCCGCAGCTGTTGGCGCCGATCAGGCGTCCCGATCCAACAGACACACCCCGGGGCCATGTGCTGCACACTTAAAGTCCAGCGCCTGCACCAGCTGAGAAGCTTGAATGTGTGCCCTGGATGCCTCCGCAATAATTCGCTTATCCAGATATTAAATCATAAAGTCCTTTTTTAATGTCAGAGCGAGTTTAGCAGCAGCAGGTCTTAGTTTAGCTTCATATTGTGTTTTCTTTTGGTTGCAGAGTGTGTGTAGGAGGTTTTACGGGTTTGGACGGTGACGGCTGCTGATCGACATCACGCCATCAGAAAGCGATCCGCGTGAGTGAAAGGGAGAAACATTTAACATTTAGGAGAAGATACAAAGTAAGCTGTAGTTTTTGTTGCAGCAGAGAGGAGACACATTTTCTAACTGGCCTTGATTGTTGACTCTGTTCATATTCGGTTTTTTAATAGTAAAGTTTCTCTGTTTTAATGCGTCATAAAAAGGGGAAACTGTTTAATTTGAACAGTATTAAGACATAACTTTTACGCTTAATATAAAGTGACAAACGTTTCTGAAATGGAATTTAATTGGAAGATACTTTATGTGTCCCAAAAGGCAATTAAATGTTGCAGTAACTCATATCATTAAAGTATCTTTTAAGAATCTTTGTGGATCGTTACGCTGTGAAGAGAAAGAATCTCCAGTAGCAGTCAGTCTTGCGACAAATCTGATTATGCCTCTGATTTAAGACTCGGTTTCCTGGCAACAATATTCCACAACAGATTGTCCTGGATGACACCATCAGGCCTGAGGAAAGGCTGCGTAATTGGTGTCAAACGTTTGCGTGGCAAAATGTTGGTTTGTGCAGGTGCAATCTGTAAGATTTTCACAAAGTTTCCAGCGGTCATCACAGATCAACCTGCATTCCCCCCAAACATTAACAAAATTAATATAAATTAATGGCTGTTTGACCGTTGATGACCTCTGGAAGCTGTAAATTTTTCGAAGGGGGGGGGTCTTCTTTACTCACCATTAGTGCTAATCCACCTCATTTGCTTTTGCCGCTCCTCTTTAAATCCTTGCCCATCTTGAGATATTTTGAATTGGCATAAAAGCCGACATATCTATGGATCTTTCCGATTTGAAGTCTGATATCTTAAGATCTGTTATTATCTATGTATGTATTTGATCCTGCAGCTGGCCAACACAAAGTGATCAGGAAGAAAAAGCATGATTTTTACATTCCTTATTTTAAATAAATGCTACTTGAAAAACTGTTTTCAGCAGCAGGTATGTCCCTGACCCTGTTGAAGCCTGATGCTACCACCACTATGTATCGCTCTTAGGAATGTGGGTTTAGTTTTTCTGGTATTTATTTTCTACTTTGTAAAATTCCAATCAGTAACATTAAGGTTTGTGGCTGTAAAGTGGTGAAAAACAGAAAGGGATCTTCTTTTTTTTTTTTTTGTTCTTTAGTTTTTTGTGCATTCCTTTTGTGTGTGTTTTTTAACTGATCAAAAATACGACAGTTGTGCAAATTAGAGTTGAATGACTAGACTATTTTTGTCCAACATTTACCCACATCGAGTTCATGCGTGAGGATGGAGCAGCCGTCGGTGCAGTGCGCGTCTTTGGACGCGGCGCTGCGCTCTAAGCGCTCCGCCGCTCTGCCCTCCCTCTCTCTCTCTCTCTCTCTCTCTCTCTGTCTCTCTCTCGCTCCTCTCTCTCATCTCCACCTCAATCTCAATCAGCGCCGAAACAGCACGGCACGAGAAAGAAAGAGAGAAAAAAAACCTGGAGCATTGATTCGCGTCCGAGACAGTGACCGATGCTCGCCATTCCCTGCCCGACGTCTCCGCCGCCGTCACGCTGCGCGCCGCTCCTCCCGCTGTAAAAAGCAGCTCCCCGCCGGGGCAGTCCGGTCGCCTTCCCCTTCCTCCTCCCCCTCCACCCCCCCGGGTCTGGACGGCAGTTTATTCCCTGGATCCTGGATGAACGACCGGAGAGTTGCGAACAAGTGTGAGAAGATCGCCGAGGCTCCGCGACCCGCGTCCCCCCCCCGCGCGCCGTCCACGGAAGACGAGATTCAGCCAGAGTTGTGGACGACAATGGAGGGGACGTCCCTGTATCTTCCTATTGTTATTTTACTCATGCAATGTAAGTGGAAACCAAAAGTATACATGTAAAGGGAGCGCTTGGTCTCTCAGCAGCCGAACCGAGCCTGTTATTTATGATGGTTTCATTGGCTGGATTAAGATAAACACTTAGCCAATTAGTTTAACGCTTTGGATCCTATTTTTAAAGCTACCAGCCAGACTTTTTCTGGAAAATCAATCAAACTCAATGTAGACACAGTTTGTCACCTTTCTAACATGTCATGGTCAGATTTTTCTGCTGCAAGTTTATTTAAAATACTTTCCTTTTAAAAACAAAGCTTTCAGGTGTACATGCATCTGGTGACATCACAAAAGGCATATTTGGCTGATCAGACTGCTTTTCGGTGTGTTTGCTTGTTTTTTTCTTTCTTTCTTTTTTAAAAAAAAATTGTCAAAAATCTCCCTAATAGGCGGTTGTGTTTATCCACATTTACATCTGTAAAAATAATCAGTAAGATGAGCCCAATCCTACCAGGTAGCCCTTCGTGCTCACATTCACTCAATCGTCGCCAGTTGTTCAGTTGACTTGGAGTGTAGTAAGCTGAGACTTTAAAGTCACGCATTTTATGGGTGGAGATGGAGAGTATCCATGGAAACCAGCAAATTGGACACAGAATTTTCTTTTCGAACACTTTTTTTGCTTCAAGCTCGTTATCGACGACAGCATCCATGACGGAGTCAGACTCCAACTCAGTCAGGCAACGTCTCGATTCAATCTTAACTCTAGTACTTTGTTTATTTATTTTAAAGCTGCCTGTTTACCTTAACTCACTCCAGCTGATTGGCTTGATTCTTGTCCCTCATGTGATGTCATCAACCCTAGCTAAATTAGCAGTTTGTTCTTCAACGTGCCTTTTAAAAACCTGTAAAATCCTGAAGTAAAAATCTATATTTTATTGCCCGACTGTGTTTTTATCGTCAGTGTGCATTAGGTGGTAAAGCAAAGATGCACAACTAGATTGTATCTTTAAATTATTTTAGTTACAATTTGAACACTTGTTGCTGAGTGAGAGAGAGTGTTGTTTTATCAGAGCGCCTGGGCTGGGCTCCTAGAGGTTTGGGCCTGAACTTGTACTGGCGTCCAAAGGTATTTGCATGAGGTCAGTGAAAAGCTACTTCAAACTACTGACACTTCCCGGAGACAGGAAGGTTTTGCAACGAGGCAGGCGGAGATAAAAATTTAAACAGAGGATAATCAGAATCCCTCCTGATTATCCTGTTTGAGAAACCGGGGTGACGTCCAGGGAGGAGGAAATGCTTTGACTGATGCGAGGAGACAAGCGCGAGTGAGTGATGCACACTTTACCCCGTGTCGGTGACATTTCGCCACCTGTCAGGCCACAGAGTTCAGAGCTGTAGGTTTTCGGCCTCGTCTTCTGCCGCACGGCCGAAACCAAGAGAGGACCGGGTGTGTCCCTGTAGCAAGAGAGCCACCATCCCAAATATCAATCTCTGTCTCCCACACATGGTGTGCCTGCCTGAGACAGCTGTTGCTCCCTGCGTTGAGCTCACACAGTCGGGCTTTGTTCAGGAGCGCACACACACTCACACACCCGTAGAGTTCACGTCCTGTTTTTCTCTGCAGCCTTAAAACGCGTGCCATCCACTTTATCTCCATCGCGCAGCCAGACAGGGTACTTCCGTTAGCTCTGTCTCCCTCCCTCTCTCATCTGTTCCCTGTTAATTTGAATAAGTGCCTTAATTGTTATAACGCCACGCTTCGATCCTGGCTCAGGCCTGCCAGCGTCCAGCCCGGTCTTTGTAACACCCTGTACGGACTTTGGTAATGAGTGTCGAAGAGCCAAGCCCGCAGTGTGCCGTCCTTCTATTTTCTGCTCTGCCAAGACGCGGCTGTCCCTCTGAGCTCATAAGCCGTCGCCGTGTTTTGGTTCACGCTAATGCCACGCGCTCACAGTGCAGGAGCATTTTTAATTACCACAGAGGCCCCTGTTTGATGCTATATCGGTAAACCAGCAGGGACCTCCCGCTGCCACGCAGATGCATAACTTATCAAGATCCGCCGAAACAACTTTCTCACTCATTCTCGTTGGAAGAATCTGTTTAATCCAAGGTGACTAAAGACACTGGGCTTAGCGGGTATCTGTCTCTTTTTCTGTTTCCTGAACTCACCTCAGTTTTTCATGGGTCGTTTAGGATGCAAACAGTGGCCCCACTCTGAGAGGATGCTGCCGATTGGATCTGATTCTCTAATGATATTTATGAAGGTCAAATATAGATTATATCTGACCTGTGATTGCTTGATGTCAAGTTCACTGACCACGACCAAATAACGGACAGATTCCTCTGCAGCCAAGAGAAGCAGTCTGTCAACACCTTTACGGTTAAATCGAGGTTATAAAGGTCGTTGGCATTCAAAGCAGGGCCTCTTTTCTCCTTGTTCTCCAACTGTGTGTGTGCAGGTATTTTGTCATCCCTGCTAAGTTTCCGTTTTTCCAGATACACTCCTCAAAGGTGGCACCAGGCCTGCTCTCACATTGTACAACAAGACTTTCTCCCATTTCTCCTTCCTCCTGTCAGAGACCATTTCTTTCCCCTTCAGTCCCACTCGCTCTTTTATTCATGCTCCTGCAGGTCTTAAGTCCCCTGTCCCCCCTCCGCCTCCCTTCCTTCCTCCACTCAGTGCGACTCGCTCTCCTTCACTCCATTTGTATTCTATTCTTAGGGACGCTCATCTCTCCTTGATCGTTCATTCTTGTCCCCTTTTAATCTGATTGCATCTTTCCTCCTCGTATCGCCCCTCCTTTGGCGTGATCGCACTTCCCCGAGGGTGTCGAGGTATGCGGGCCAAAGTTACAATAATCCCGCTAAGCCGCCTCAAGTTAAAGCATGTCGGACCGAGGGGGAAAGAGACCATCTAGAGAGAACGATGCAAGAAATTAGGAGCCAGGCCGATGAGCTGCTCCACATTTATGAAAGACGTTTACAGGCTTTAAGATCCAACTGGCAGATAAGGTTTTTGACTGTGTACAC
>CAEFZY010026175.1:0-21654 GCA_903066815.1 Brachyrhaphis roseni
TATTATTAAAACTTTGAAAACTCTTTCTGTGTACCGTCTGTATGTAGGCACATGCGGCTTATAGACAGGTGCGGCTTGTGTATGCACAAAATGGTTTTTCCCTTTAAAAATGTACTGGGTGCAGCTTATAATCAGGTGCGCTCTATAGTCCGAAAATTACGTAATCCTTATTAAGCTGCTCTGCTGCATGTGTTGCATTTCTCTGCAGGCAGTTTTTAAGGCAACCTTTTTTATTTGTGCTGTTGTTTACAGGTTGCAGTGCCAAACACCCGTTCTGCAAGTCCAGCCCGTGTCAGAATGGGGGAACCTGCCGGGTGAGCTGGGAGACCTTCTCCTGTGATTGTCCTCTAGGTTATGGAGGGAAGGACTGCAGCTACAGTAAGAGCCTTCATCTGTTTATAACCACTAAAGTATAGTAGCACATGTGTTAATAATTGCGCTATCATTAATTTACAGCAATGTTAGTCTGATATAATCTTTATGTAAAATAGTTACATATTTCATGGCATTTTACCCATTTTAAATAAATCAAGTAAAGGCTATAATTACTTGGCCATGTTTAAGTTGAGGTGTGAATGCGGCTCAGGGTGCTAAGACATTCGTTCATTGGTGTTTTCCTTTGTTCTTGCTCATTTCTTTTTCTGCAGAGCTATTATTTCACATTCACAGCTGAGGGCTTTCAGGAAATGTAAGGATTCTGATTGTATGAGAAGAACCATATTCCTCAGGAGAGTTAGGGCTGGTGAAGTTTAATCATATAGATGTAATTAGGGGAAAAAGGACAATCAAAAACTGCTGAGTATCTAAAAGTATCTTTGAAAACTACCTAAACTTTTCCTTTGAGATGTGCACTCTGGACATTTGGCTTTATTTATTGGGCTATAATTGGACAAAGGTAAACACAGGCTGATTTCCCCTATGGTTGGACAATCTTTTGCTCAGGTGGATGCCAACTGGGTATTAATCAGTTACTTTTACTGACACTTCTTGATTGTGAGCTAAAACATCCAACCCTAAAGGGAAATCATTTAGTAAAGCTGTTTTTTTTATCACTTAAAGATGAATAAAATCTTCATTTACCATCGCTATTATGTTTTATTACCCTTCAGCACACCTATTTAATAATTCACGACATGTTCATGAAGATCGTTTGATGGTGTAAAATGTAGCAGTTTATATTCCCACTTTTCGTCTCAATCCCCGTTGCAGCCATGTCACACCCACATCGCTTCCTCGGGAACAGCGCCCTCTGGTGGGACCTGAAGAATGACGTGACCATCTCCACGCCCTGGTACTTGGGTTTGGTGTTCAGAACCAGGGCAAGAGAGGGGACGCTGCTGCAGGCCCAGGCTGGTCAGTACACCAGTCTGCTGTTCCAGGTGGGTACAGATGCACACATGCGCATGGTTTGTTTCTATAAGCATCACAGCAGTAGGGAGTGAAAGTTGGTCGATTCCCCACTGCACACCTACTCAGCATTTTGCCTCTGTGACAACCTCGGATCTTAGAGCCGCACAGTCATTTCCTCTGCTTTTACACGGATCTATATCAATGCTGATTCAACTATCATTAAAATTTTGACCTCCACGCACATTTGAGATTACTTTACGTTAAATCAATTTTGATTTATCCCACATCTAAATAGTAATCTTATGTATATTTGTGTAATTACTAGCAAGATTGTTTGATTTTGGGCCACCTTTTAAATGGCGTTCATATTGCTGGACAGACGTTAAACATCAAACAGTAAAATAACAAAAATTAAAAGTTTACGACCTGGAACATTTCCAAAACTCCCCAGATCAACAACCTATGGAAATATTATGGATCTTTGCAACCCTAGTCCAGACAGAACAAAAAAATGAATTAACCTTTCAGCAAAAGCTAGGAAGAAGACGGTATCTTTAGCGTTTTTAGCTAATGGCTAGTCAAGTGTGGTAAATTTATTGCTGTCTGTGAAGCTATCACAAAGTTCGTTTTCTACTGAATACACAAAGTATTATGCAACATTTTGTGAGGCTTCATGTGAGGGAGGGTCCCTAAGTAGAGGCTTCTTCTGTGTTTATGTAGCTAAGAGCTCTTAGCCACGTCAACAGGAAGTCTTCCCCACAGCAGAACAAGGCTACTCAAGAACTACTTCCTTTACTTCAAAATAAGAGTCATGCATTGTCATGTGTTCTTCCCAAAATACTTCAATAAACTCACTTCACCTTGACAGGAAAAATAATGAAACATAATATATAAAATAAAGATACAATAATGGTGCATTTTAATATTGCCAGCGATTTGTTTACGTCCCAATTAGAAATCATTACTGTACTGAACATTGGTGTGAACATTTATGTATTGAGAACTTTTGTGATAATAATTTCTGTGGCTAGTTAGCCATTTTTTTTGTCTTTTATATGAGAATATATTCTCTCATGAATGCTGTAAGATAAATAGTATCCTAATTTCCTTGTTTGTCTCTTCAGCAGTTTGTCTAGAAGCTATTTTAGACTAAATCCTGCCAGAGGCCCCATGATGTAGGAGGCGGTTAAATGTGTTAACTGCAGTTGAAAGTGATAACACTTCACTGTCAGAATTATTCAATGGTGATCTATTTAGTGTTTAGTTCTAAATTATATACTTCTGTGAAATGTGCTCTAATGACAGTTTTTTTCCTTCTTGTAAAGCCAAAAGGAAAAAAAAAATATTATATTTTCTGAATCTTGGCAGGAGTGACATTAGATTTCATGCTCTTGTTTTCACACACAACCACGCTCACAAGAACAGACGCTACATTTACACGGGATCCGTTTCTTTTTTTTTGTCCTCACCCGTTCTTGTGTTTTACTTTTCTGTTTTACCGTTCTCTCTTACCTCACAGGTGATAAACGGTCAGCTGGTGTTCTCAGTAACCCGCGGTGCCACCAGACCTGTGCGCTTGCGATTGGATCAGGTTCAAGTGGCAGATGGCCGGTGGCACGACCTCCAGCTGGAACTGCGAGACGTCCGCAGCGGCCGAGAGACGCGCTACGTTGCCACGCTGCGGCTCGACTTTGGACTCTATCAGGTAAATTGTCAGTATAGACACCTCTAATCGAATGGCATCAAGATGGATACCAACAATATTTTAGAGCTTTTTTTTTAGACGCTATGAATTTCGATCTGTAGCTTTTCAAAATAAATAAAAAATATTCAGTAGTATTTCAAAATCTATGGTTCAACCGTTATTAATTTTTGTCATTCTGCCCTGCCGGGGTATAAATCATAGTTAAATAGAAATGTTTGCAGCATGCACAGATTTTCTACAGCCCTGCACAGAATCAGAGTCCCCAAGATGTGGGACACTAATCCCAGTTTGCCTAATCTCTGCTGGATTACTGTGTCAGATTACGATGGATGATGTCTATTCGATGTGTGTGTCTGCATGGGTTTGTGTGAAGCGTGGGGCAGCCCATAAGTACAGAGAGAAGCAGATACGCTTCATCATTTTTGGCTTGTCTGAAGTCGAATAAACACTTGTTTCTTGTTGCTGGGATTCAGAAATGATCCTTGGTTACATAATGCCTTTCATCTGTGCTGTTATTTCAAATGTTCCTCAAAGTGCATGAAAAAACACGCAGGTTAGACATTGCAGAAAGCATTTTATAGATTTGAAACATTTCCGGAGAAAATTAAACGCTGAATATTTCTGAGAGGTTGTTGCATTCTTGCAGGGATTATAAAATGCATGCTAGCATCTTCCTTTGCTGCTGAAACAGTAATGAATGGAGCTCATTGATTTAATGTTCATTCTTCCTGAGAGTTACTCACCTCGTCAGCTTTGCCTCCGGGTTGTCATCTGAGTACTGACCTCTCTTCAGTATCTTACTGAAATTTGTAAAAAAGAGAGTCGGTCATGTTTTCAGAGGAAGATTATTGTCCCTTCTTGCAAAAGTATTGCTACATTGAATTGTTGTAAAAAATTTTTGCAGTTAGAACTTTAAACTTTGATATATTTGATTTAATTTGTACATGATAGACCATTTTTAATAGTGTGCCTCTTGTGCATTTGGTTTTCATCTTCTTTACTCTAATACCCCTAAATGAACTACAGTTCAAAAAATTGTCTCAAAGGGGCAGTGTCTTGTAATATCAAAATGTTCTAATGCAATTCCCTCATCAAAAACATACCTGGAGTGCGACCCTGTTTGTTTCATACACATCTAAGAAATTCTTTAATCTCTCACACACCCGTGGGTGGACATAGCTCTTCCTCAGAGCTGAGGCTTCAGAGTTTTGGCCGCACAGAGCATCCCTCCCCCACTCAGCTCCTTCAGACTAGCCAGCAGCAATTAGCAAACACCTGGTGGAACTGTGCGTTGGCTGAGCTCATTCTATGAGCTCCTTCTTAGTGAAACACTGATAAAAACTTAGTTAAAAGGTTAATATTGTAGTGTTGCTGTGATGACTTCCTGAAGGCAGGGTTTCAGAAAGAGCAGGAGTTTTTAAGAAGACAGAGGCCCAGTTTCAAGGTGCTTAACAGGAATTAAAATTACTTTTTTTTGTCATACTTGACATTTTTATAACAACTCAAAGTTGTAGTTATAGTTACTTGATTATGCTATAAAGTGGCACTATGTACCTGAAAAACACATAGTACTGCCCCTTTAACAAGTTACTAAAGTAGCAAATAAATCCACCTCTGTTTCCGTATAAATACAGACAGCTGCTGTGTTAAAGCTTCACATTGTTCAGTGAAGCAGTCAAGAGGCCCCTGGTAAATCTGGAGGAACTACAGAAATCCAAAGGTCAGATGCCGGACACTGTTAACAGGATGAATATTAGTCAAACGCTCCACTAATCTGGCCTTTATGGAAGAATGACAACCAGCCGAAACATTAAGCCAGAGCTGCAATAAGATGGTTTAGATCAAAGACTGTTAACAGGCACTCTTAATCCAGTCTGACATATATTATGTTGCAAAGCAGAATGGGGAAAAAATGTCTCGTTATGTGCAGAGCTTGTCAAGATGTACCCCAATAGAGTTAAAACTGTAACTACTGTAGGTTTTATGAAGTGACAGAGTCGGGCTTAATATAAATTGAAGCTTTTGTGATTTTTATCTGTAAAAAAAAAAAATGTCATACTGTGTGTGAACTTTCCCCAGCTTTACAATTATGCACTACTTTTAAAAAAATGATTGTGGTTCTAGTGTGAAAAAAGTTAAATAGTCAAAGTGATATGAACATTTAAATCTTTAAATTATTAGATTGAGATGTATGCAGATTATTAGATTTTTTTTTGTGGACATTTTTATATAATTAATAAAGGCAGCAGCGGTCTTATCAAACTAACCCTTTCAGCTCGGTGTCTTTGCTTCCCCCTGTTAGGGAACAGTGATTGTGGGAAATGACATTCATGGCTTGAAAGTGAAACATCTGCATGTCGGAGGAGTGCTGGGCTCTGGCGAGGTCCAGAACGGGATAAAAGGATGCATACAGGTGAAGATTAATGCACTGAATTTTTAATGTTTTGGTGGATGGGTAGATGGAAGCTTTCAATGTCAGAGGAAATCAGTCATTTCTCAGCTATTTCTTATCTCACTTCGACACGATCCTCGCTTCACCTGCAGGGAGTTCGTCTGGGCGTGAGGCCAGATGCCCCCGCCCTCCCGCGCCCATCCAGAGTTGTCAAGGTGGAGACTGGCTGTAATGTCGGAAACCCCTGTGTCTCGTCTCCTTGTCCGGCTCACAGCCGCTGCACCGACGTCTGGGAGCGCCACACCTGTATCTGTGAACCAGGTCAGGACACACACAGTTGGAAATGGTTTTCTGCATGAAGTTTTGCTTTAAGTTTTGCAGTATTAATCTGCTGATGACAATGTGATAATATTGAAACATTTGCTCTTTGGTGGGTGTAGGCTCAATTAACTCTAGCTAAATCATCTGCTTAATTTCATTTCATTCATTTCTTAATTTAAAATCTAGCTCTTTATCATTTCCTCATATAAATGAAGTCAAAATGTTCCAATTAGGTATTTAATTCCAGATTTTAGTGCTGAGGCAACATAGCGTCACAAAAAGAACATCAAATGATGAAATGATCTTTAAGAGGCTAACTTACTGAAACCTACAGAACTCGTTTTCTTTTCTTACTGTCCTTCTCACTTTCTGCAGGAAAGTTGAAATATAGATCCTCCTTTTGTCAAAGTGACTTTTGTCTTGTTTCCCTTTTCTGATCTATACAGTTCAACAAATCTTTTCCTAACTTACATTACATATTCATTCTGGTTTCTTTTTTAAGAAGTATCATCAAGAAATAGGACATCATATAATTTTTATCTTGTGATAAACTGGAAAAAAAAAAAGAAGTTCAAAAATGTATTTTATACTTGCAGGAGTTGTGAGAGTTGCTGATTATTGCACCAAGGATTTTGCGATTAGTTCTTAACAGGAGATTTGGTTGAATAAAAACATTTCAATTAAAGTTTGACATTTCCCAATGTTTTCGGTGTGAGACTATTTAATGGCTGGAAGTGCAGCATTTTTAATGGTATCTTTGCCAAAGCTAAAATGTGTCTCCTTCAGGACACATTTACCCAAAAGGCATGTCAATGTGTCCTTTTTATTGAATTAAAAAAAAAAAAGTTACGTAGACTTTCTGAAATGGAAGGAGAAATTAAATTATTACATGCCCATCTCTGTAGGTGTTTGCCAGCACTCTGACTGGGTCAAACTGATATTTAGGTAAACATAATGAGCTCTCACTTGAAGCCAGAAAAAGAGGTTGAGGCCAGGCTAACTTCCAAATCCCCTTGGTTAGGTGAAATATAATGAGGTGGAATTACCACACTGGAGAAAAATATGATTAAAACAGAAATAGAGCAGGGAGGCGAAAGAGATGAGAGAAAATTTAAAATATGGTATTTGTAGAGAGATGGAGATAAACAACAGGAAGGATTAAAAATGCAGAGGAGGAACAAAGGCGCCCAAATATTTTAATGATTAATGAGTTGGAAAAAAAAAAGCACATGGCAGAAATGGTGCAAAAATGAAAGTTTTGAGGCAACGAAAGAGCACATAAAATCACATCAAATAGCCTGAAAACTCTTGTGACACATTTGGGAATAGATGCATTATAAGCTCACACAAAAGTGCAGAAAAATTAAGATGACAGCTGCACACCCAACAGGAAAAATAAAAGGCAAATGTGGAAGCTGAAGAGAGAAGATGAACAGACATCTGGTAATAATTCAGAGATTTATTAACGACAGCTGCAGTTCAGTTCTGCAGGTATTGATTAAACATGCAAGACCAACTGAGCAGAGATGATTAAGGCATGTTATTCATACTTATGATTAAAGGAGAACGGGGAACCAAAGGTCTGATGGGATATTAATGAAAAAAGGAAAAGGAGAACAGAATGAAAAGATGACTCCATTATTCAATCAGAAAGCTGATTCTCTTTTTAGTTGCCTCTCTTCATATTCTCATTCTTTGTCTTACTAAGTTATCTTAAAACTACTATTTTTATTTAGATGAAAAAACAAAGTAGAGTTAACCAACCAAAATGTTCAGCTGCCTCTTACAGCCACAGATACACATAAACCTTGTGCTGGCAACATTTTCATTGATTCCAATTGTAAACGTATTGGATGAACCATTTATTACATTGAATCATGTCTTTATTAGTTAAAATCAAACGTTTTCCCGTCCAGTTTTGAATGAAATTGACTCTTTTTTTCCTCTAGTGGAACCTCTGTTCTTAAAAACCATCGCAGCTGGAGCTCTAAGCAGCTAAGCTAACATGTTGCTGATCTGCACAGAGTTAGTGAGCATAGATGAGGATAGGAACGCCTTAGACTCTCTCTTTACTGTGACACACCGGTGCAGCTCTTGCATCACTGCAGACGCTGCATCAGTTCACTTATCAATCTATCAATCTACTTCCATAATTTGTGAAAAAGACCCCAAGCAGCCTCTATCTGGGGCAGAACCGTCACTGACACAGAGAGGGCACTCTACCTTTGTCCGGTTCAAGACCATCGTTTTAGATTTGAAGGTGTCATGCTTACATTGGTGGTTTTGGTCTCCTACCAGTCACTGTGGCTGAATGGAGCCAGCTTTTTGCTTAGTGCAGCTTTACATCAGTGACATACGTGTAGATTTGCTGAGGAGTGCTGGTGCTTTTGCAACTTCAGCTGTTTGGAATCTGAGTTGTTTAGCCTAAAACATTTCGAACAGAATTTGTTTTTGAATTTCAAATGTCATTTTCTGCGTATATTCTATTACAAAGAAATGTGATTGTGCTACTCCAATAAACTTTTGAAGCCCAGATCAAACAAAAAACCACTGTGAGTAACTTCCTGTTGGTGGATATTATTTAAGAAAACATTCTGCTGCGACTGAAGGCCCATCCTCAACAGCTCTAGCAAAAGTTGCTGCTGCTACAGCAGCACCTAGGTTTAGTGGATGGAGAGGAAACTTAAAAGAAAGTTAGCAATAGAGGAGAAGTTGATTAAAAGATGAAAGTAAAAGAGGATGGTGTGAAGGAAAAATTTATGTGCTCTGAATAAGAGTAGAGCCTCGGGTCTGGGAGCGATGGGGAGGAAGCAGAGAGGCGCTGCATCCCTGTAGCATCCTCTGCTAGCCTGCAAGCAAATGCTAACACCGTGACTCATTAAGATGGGAGCGCACACGGATGTTTTCACACTTAGATGGGATTACAGATACATGAACACACACACCGATCTGCAAGCTTGACGTGCGCACACCTATTTACTGTAAACTCGCTCAGGGTGTCGTTCTCATTATCATTATGTTTCATCAGCACAATAAGAATTAAAATTTAAAATGTTATACAATGAATGCTGCTTAGAGACAAATCAAACTTTAATAAATGTAGATGGGGGGAGAGAGAAGAGGTGCCGCGTGAATAATTCCCTTTCATTTAGGTGTGTGTGTGTTTTTAGCCTCGTGCTAGGCCAAGCTTAATAAGTTTCACACTGCTGACAGTTATTCAGATTTGAGCGATACGTGGAAAACAGATGCCTTCTGTGTAACGCACTCTCACACTGAGGCGAGGCTCTGCTCGAGAAAGCACGAAGATGTGAGCTTTTCCAGCTCCTCGCTTTGTGTGTCTGGAAGTACATTCGCACTGGCGTTTGCTTACCTGGCACGACAGCGTCAGACAGTTGCCACTGGCTAATTTTCTCCTGTAAGAAAATTCGGCCTAAAATGATAAATTACAGCCATGTAATTCACTGAATTGAGTTCCCAGAGTTGGTTAAAAACCAACTCAATTACAATCTCTTGAGTCCTTCTGTGGAGGAAAGAGTCATTTAGTGGAAGTGGGACTATTTGTTATGATGTCGGTGATTGAAAACAACTAAAAAACAAAACATATATTCATATTTGTACCTGAGGATATTTTTTTTTCCTGGGAAGAACTAAATGAAGGTTATTTTTTTTTGTGTGTGTGGTGTGCAGCTGCAGTTTGTTTGGCTCCGTCCCTCAGGGAGAAAATGGGACGGAGAAATGATTTATGAGTTTCGAGCTACATTTTCTGTGTTGGAAGCTGCAGGAGGTGCTGGATCTCCTCAAGCTGCTGAATCAGGATAACGTTGTTCTCTCTGACAAACGACTCCACACCTGAGAATGGCATTTATTGACCAGGATTGATTATCAAAATTAGAAATTTATCAGCTGGAAATTGTTATCCAGTTATCTATGAATTATGCTTTTATAAAACATGAAGCAGTTTTGTGTCATTTAAGATCAGTTTGTTTACTGTAGACACACAATTTGCTTGTATTTTCTTCTTGAATCCTTTAAAATTTCCAAAGATAAAATTATTTGATGAAGATGGAAAGAAGTAAAATAATATTTCAAAACCAACAAGGTAATTTACAGTAAGCTATCAACTCAAGCCCCAACATACAGTGATGAGGCTTCTCTCCGGCCCTGTGTCAAGCCTTTGGTGGATCTTTTCCTCATTTTCCAAAGTGGAATTAAACCCAAAGTGAAAGCATAACTCCTCCTTCATAAAGGGGGAGAGGTTATGTGGACGGAGCCAAGAGACACCCAGGGTCCCGGCCAAGTGTGGGGATGAGTGGAGCATCAGGACGAGGGTAAGCAATGTTGCCAACTTTGTCGCTATATTTAGCAACTTTTCAGCAACAAATTTAGCAAATCTTTTCTGTGTTGATGGAAACCTCAGTGACGTGTGAAAGCACCAACCACTCTGCAGTAACTGTGCTGAATGAGCAGCTAGTGCTGCTATGAACTTGCTTTAGGATCACTTCAGACCAACACAGAAGCTTTATAAACAGGTCAAACCCTGGACTGGATTAACAGGCACTGACTGCAGAGTCTTTTAAAACACAGTTTGTCCTTCACGAAACCCCTACCACATTTGTGTGAACCAAACAGATTAGGGTAATGTTCCCAAGTAATATAGCTAAAGTCTTCTCACGTCTTGTTCTCTTGAGCCTATCTCATGTGTGGTCTCGTCTTGTGAGCTAGATGTGTTTTAAGATTAGAGAGTTTGATTCAAGCAGTAAAATCAGTGTGACATTCACAATCTTTGTAGAGTCAAAGATGCTGTTGGAAACACATGAGAAGAAAGGTTGGTTCAGCGAACAGATGGCCTATTGATCTATCCTGATTAAAGTCTTTTGGGGAAAGTCAACCTGCTGTTGTGGTACAACAAAGTCAGATGAGAAACGGTGAGTCACACCGGATACAAGCAAAGCTCAGTGGGCATAACTTTTGAAACAAACTCATGGACCTTGACTTGGGAAGTCAGAAACATATTTAACTTCAAATGATGTATGCCTCTTTGTTTTTCCAGACTCTAACCTCTTCCTAGCTATGTCTATGTCGTCTATTGTCTACTGACAAGGCCAGTGTCATTATGAGAATCTGAAAACGGCCAAGGCCGCCGGTTCCTCCCTTAGCCGGTTTCCATGGTGAGAGTGTGAAGATGTATACGTTTGACAGAATAACTGTGTACACGACGAGCCCACAGGACCAGATGAAAAGGAAAAAGAAAGACGATTACGTTACATTTCTTAAGCCGTTATTATGCTTGAACTCCTGTTTATATGTGGTGGGAAATAATCCAGAAGTGAAAACTAAAAATATAAACGGCTCTGTTTTTTCTTTGCATAACTCACAACCTTTAGACAGGAGAACTAAAAAGAAATGTCATACAGACCGTATTAGAAAATCAATGCCACTCGGTTTCTCTTTTTTAATTTATTTATGTACATTTTTTTGAAACTTCACGAAGAATGAAGGTAGGAGATAATAAGCAGAAGTCGCTGAAAAGCTGTGTGGGTCTGCAGCTGCAGTCCAAGGCCAAAGGCTTAATGGAGACTCTCTGCTGCATTTTCTACAGACAAACACACAAAAGCCCACCTCACACATCATTGTCGGCTCCAGAGGGAGGGGAGAAGTGCTTGGTGAGCTGCGCACATCAGTCAGGGCCTCTTCAATCCATAACAAAAATCCCTCAGTTCATTGGTGTGAAATTAAAAAGGGAGCCTGGAGGCTGTGGTTGTTTGCTTTAAGCAGGTGAAAGCAGAGATTTTTATTGATTAAGACAACGCTTTTGGTACAATGTGATACCTTCTTGCAAAAGTTGCATCACTTTTTAACCCGATATGCACATACGTGCATTTTGATTCTCTCACATTGTGTATGAACAGAACAAAGAGTTCAGCTGTGCTGCTTTCTTCTCTGTGTACATGTATGTTTTCCTTGTTTCCTTGGATGTTAACATTTATATTATATTCTTCAACAGTCAAGTGAAGAAACTAAGCTTATGTGTAGCGGCTCCAAACCATCAAAGGACCTTATATAAATGCATAAATTTTAACACATACCATAGATCTAAGATTAGTATTTCTTTTCTGAAGAAAGGAAATAATTAGTTAGATGTTTCAGCATAAATAAATGAAAATATTTAAAAAAATGTTATCTAAATTTAAGTTTTAAAGTAATTGGCAAGTCTACTTTGTAGAATAACCTTCACTTGATGGTTGTGTTAGCATGGCTACAATCTGATGGTGTGAGTTTAATATTTTCTTTTTGTTTAAGCTCAGTTTGTTCACAAATACATCTCAGCAATACCACATAATAATTAATCCATCACTTCTTTTAAAACCAGCCAGTTATACTTGGTGTCCCAGATTCCTCCACATCTGAATCACTGTAAGTGGTGGTAATGTTCTTAACAGGAAAAGGGGCCCTAAAGCAAAATATGCTTGTTATAGCAGATCAACAAATAAGTCATGCTTTAAGATTTTCCTAAAAGTGGATGTCTTTATAAGCATATGTACACAGAGCAAAATGCAATGATATGAATTGATTTTGCTCTGGAGTCAGTAGAAAATGAAATGCTTTATGCCAAGGATAAGTAAAATCCCTGAGATATTTCATTCTAAACATCTATTTTCCATTTAGAGAAAATGATTCAAATTATCTTTTCATTCCATCTCAGTCAATAGATTAGGAACTTTTATTCACCTCCCGAAATTAACTGTGTTTTACCGTTTATTCCCTCAGAGTTGATTTATTGCTTCTGTAAATAACCCTTCCTTAAAGACTAAATTGCCCAATTATGTTGTTTTCATATTAAAATAAGCCCTTGGTGAGAAGCTGATTCCATTTGTTCTGAACACACCCCAAAGTGTTCGTGAAGCACTCCGCTTTAGTCATTAGATTAGAAAGGGGTTTCATGTGTGGGCCTCTATTAGCATGTAAGCGGCTGCTGTGTGTTGTGTGTGGAGTGTGTGTGGATCGCACTGAAGTGAGTGACGGCTTCATTCATCTCAACACGCAGGTGCAACTCTGAAGGGAGCGCAGTTGGTGTGTTGCAGAAGTGTTTTCAACTACCTTGGAGTGTTTTAAAGTATATATGCTGCTTTTGCCGCTGGAGATCTGGGGGCTCTTACCAAAGAGAGAAGTTTGTGTTGCTTAGATAAATTCATGTTTATTAATTATTCCTTCCTACTGGTTTTTGTCTCAAGCTCACTGCTTTACTATGTGAACTTGTAGTTGGGGGTCATTTTAAAAAGAAATGATTTAATAAGTGAAATGGCCCAATAAAAATGATTAAATAAAGATTTTCTTTAGGTAATATTTAGCCAGTGTTTTTTTTTTTTTTTTTTAACAAATTGAATGTTTAATGTCGCTGATTAACTGAAAGTGTTTTTAATTTAAGTCTGATAGATAGTTAGTTAGGATGTCAAAACGATTTCTTCCTTCTGTTTTCAAAAGCTTGCACAGTAATTCTTCTATTGTTGTATAAAACGGTAAATTATAATTTTCTCAGTTGCTTCTCAAGTGTGAATCATGTGGACCGTTTTGGTCTTCAGCTGTTTGAATACGCCTGTAGACATGTTTGAACAAGTCTCTATATCTCATTGCAACATGGAACATATTTTTTTTCTGTAAGAACGTCTCACATCTTCTGACTAATAATTACTAATTATTGTGTTTTCTTTGGTCTGTCACATCTTCAACACGAAAAAGTGTTGTCATCAAGTGTTGAAATATATTCACTGATCTGTAAAAGACTGAATATTTTGTTTTTCTTGTTCATATAAATAACTTGTAATTGCACCCATTTACTTCACAAAGTTGCATATTTTGCTTAAGAACGGTTTCCCTCTGTACTTCACAGGGTACTACGGGAAGAGCTGCACCGACGCCTGCCACCTGAACCCATGTGAAAACGAGGCTCAGTGCCACCGGAAGCCGAGTTCTTCCCATGGATACATTTGTGACTGTGGAGACAATCACTACGGGCAGTACTGCCAGCACAGGTACACACACGCACACACACACGGAGATGCGCAAACAAGCTTAATTGATTCAGCAAGTGAACCCCAATTTACCTGTGAGACGTCAACAGCGTCTGAAGTACTTTGAAGTCTAAAACCATTTAAGCTCGGTGAGCGTCGGTGTGCCTTGTTAGCTCCCTCTCTGACTTGTTGCCCCACATCTCCAACGCTGCTTGTAATTCACTGCGCGACAGGTTCAGGCAGGAGTCAGAAGATGCTTTCGCACGTTAAGGTTTCACGTGTGCGCTCAATTTTTTTCACAGCGAGAGCGACTGTGACCTGACACCGAGCACTCTGCCTCTCCGAGAAATCCACTCAGCTGCAGCTTTTCCCCATGATCTGCTCTTTGTTTGAGTTCAGTTGTTTCAACCGTTCGCAGTTCAACTAATGTGTGTGTTTTCCTTTAAGATGCTCCTTGACAGATAAAATAAACACTTCTAGTAACTCCTAATACATCTGTTACGATTAAATTTAGAAGTTTGATTCATTGTCTCTTATATAATCAGTGTTCATAAATATATGCATATACTGCCACCTACAATGCCCCATTGATCACATGAACTATAAAGTGGAGAGAACAAGAAATGTAAAAAAAAAAAAACAGAAATGCAGCTTGAAGATTTTCTGATCTTATATTTCTTTTTATGTCATATAAATTCTTCTTTAGTAAGTAAAACCAGGCTATGTGGTGCAATAACATCCTGAGAAGTTTTTTTTTTTTTCAATCATCTCTAAACCTGACATAATAAATAACATTAAACAAGTTGACAGGTGAATCAAATTTTTCCCTGAGGGAAGGCTTGTAATTTGTACGAATGTTTTGATTGTGAGGAAAGTCTTTTCTTCTTTGCCTCTGTTCTCCCATCAAGGATTACCGTCAAACAAAGCAGGTTGTCTTTTACAAAGCAAATATGCACTAATGGATGAGTCAATAAGTGCATTCTTCCCAGATCAATTACATCTTGTGTTTGTTATATTGAAGGAATTCACAGTAACCTCCTGATAGATGCAATAAAGAGATGCAGACAACCAATAAAAATCTGTTTTTCAATGACTTCTCAAACTTGATTGTAAAGCCTTGAGATTTATTTGTAAGGAGCAGAGACTCAGCTGCGACTCTTTTCGAGTCATTTCAGAATAAAAAATTGCCAGACTGACACTACTGCTGATACATATTGTTGTTCTGCTTCATTCATCTGCTGTGTCTGTGTTTTCAACACGTAGGATTGACCACCAGTGCCCCAGGGGCTGGTGGGGATCTCCCACCTGTGGACCATGTCACTGTGATACTAACAAAGGCTTTGACCCCGACTGTAACAAGACGAGTGGACACTGTCACTGCAAGGTAATCAATGCAAACGCAACAGCTTGGTTTCACAGCATAAGGTGGGCAACCTGTTTATCTACAGTATTTCCAAATAAACAGTATCAAAAATTGAGTGGAAAAGTGTGTGTATTGATTACAGAAACACCAGAGGACGGTTGAAGGAAACAAAAGTAATTTATTATTTACACGACAGCTGAGGCAACGTCAGACACAGATCTTTGAATAGTTTTGAATTAAAAATGGACTGGAGCTTTTCCAAAAAAGAAAAAAAAAACATTAAATAATTGCAAGCTCTTTGGTTCAAAGTTCACCTAAAAACAGGGGAAAACATGCTGTGGCTGCGGCCAGACCTCACAGAGTATTACAGACTAATCAAGACACACTACTCTAAGATGAGTCCCTTGTTTCAACACATCTACCTTCTGTTCATTTATTTGTGCTGTAAAATGTTTGTGTGCAGCCAGGATGCTTAACCCAGATATACCCTGCACTTAATCTGATGTTTTGACCACAATCTTTAATCTCTGATATTGACCTGAGCTCTGACCCTTACACACACATTACACACTCACACAAAGACACACACAGATCTATACCCATCCCAGAGGAAGTGATTTTATTGACTTAATGATGGTTCCTGTAGACTTGGAGAATCTCCAGATATTGTACAATGATCTAGATCAATGTCTAAGCACTGCTTTGCTTCTCCTCTGTGTTTCTCTACTGGCCAGTGTTTCCATAATAATTACGCCCCCCCATTCCTGCCACAAAGTGGCACTTGTATGTCCAATAAATCCAGCTCATACAGCTCTTACAGCTAATTTGACATCGGATTGGTAATTCATGTTATTGCTGCTTTTGTTTTTGAGTGCACAGGGAAAAAAAGCAATAGTCGATGCACTTCTGGCGATCGTTAAGCTTCTGCTGTCAGGGAAAGATGTGAAGGTGCAGATCTGGAGCAGCAGCGGGAAAAAGAAAAAATGGTGGAGAAAAAGATTTTGTTTTACTCTATTGTCATTTCAAATACCCCCAAAGGGGAATTAGATAATTACATCAAAATGTCTCACCTTTATCATGTTGCGTCACAATGAATTTGTCCAAATTTCCAGATGTTTTCCCACATCACATACCTGTACATACCTGATGTGTTGATACCGTTTCCAAAACTGAACTGCAGAACATTTTCGACAAACGTCAGACTGACTGAGTTTGGTGAGTGCCGTCACTGCAGGACCTCATCTTCTCTGTTCAGGAGTTTCACTATAGACCTCGAGCCTCTGACACCTGCCTCCCGTGCGACTGCTACCCGGTGGGCTCCTTCTCACGATCGTGTGACCTCGAGACGGGCCAGTGTCAGTGCAGGCCTGGGGTGATTGGCCGTCAATGCAACATGTGCGACAACCCTTTTGCTGAAGTCACTAATTCAGGATGTGAAGGTGAGAAGGAAGAAGCTAATCCTTTCAAATCCATTTCATTTTGCCTTCTTTTTCTCGTAGCATCTCGTAGGGGCTTGGATTTTTATCCTGATAAGTAAAACTTTTTCACTGTGCTCTCCTTGCAGTTATCTATGATGGCTGTCCAAAGACCATCACTCAGGGGATCTGGTGGCCCCGAACCAAGTTTAACCTTCCTGCTGCCGTCCCCTGCCCTAAAGGCTCTGTTGGTTAGCACGCTGATATTACTGCCGTCCCATTATAATCCTTGTCCATTTTAAACAACGTCTTTAAAGCTTCCTTTTCTGCCTCCGTCAGGCGCAGCAATCAGACACTGTGATGTGGAAAGAGGGTGGCTGGAACCCGACCTTTACAACTGCACCTCGCCTCCGTTTGTGGAGCTCAACATTGCTGTATGTAGACGACTTTCCAGACGTATCCAATGAGATACTTGTGTTTATAGGTTTCATTTGATCGTACAAGATTATTCATTGAAAACGAGGGGATAACTGAAAAGATTAATTTGCATCTGATAATTTTGATTCATTCTGTCTCTTTTTAAAGCTCAAAGTTGTTTTGTAAGGTCACCAACTCATTCAGACATCAAAATGCTAATCTGAATTTATTATTGTATTGAAAAGCAAGGGAAGGAAACAGAAATATAACTTTTGGCGAACCCAATTAAATTCTCAAGGATAGTGTTTGTAGCTTATCCTCTGAGTACCTTGAGATTTCCATGCTGATATTTTTTGTGTGTGAAATTCTATTAACGTTTCCGAGGATGTAAATTATGTATTTCTATTTAATATTTTTTGTTGTTGTTGTTTTGTATAGCTTGATTCCCTGGAACGTAATGAGACAGAGCTCAACACCATCATGGAGAAGAAGCTTGCTCACCAGCTCAGGGATGTTACCGAGGCTACCGGCCGGCTCTATGGCAATGACCTGCAGATTGCCGAACGTCTCCTCTCTCGCCTCTTGACATTTGAGACCCAGCAGAGTGGTTTCGGCCTCACCGCCACTCAGGATGCTCACTTCAATGAGGTAACGGAGAGTCACGTTGTTGTTGTCTACTTGGTTCCAGCATTTCCTGTGCATGTGATGTGCATACGTCAAACGCAGATTGCTAATATCTTTATTAGCTCTCGTTTTAAACTGCTGCTTTTATGACTTTCTGTAATAGCCTGCTTTGCTGATGCAAGTTTGTGTATTCACAGAAATAGCAAGACGAGGTTCTTCTGTCTATATTCTCTATAGAACAATTTTATCAGCATCTATTCATATAAAATTGAAAGTATTCCTGTTTAATTCTGGATGTGTAAAGCTAGGTTGCTATGTTGAGTTAAGTTGCTGATGGTTACTTACAGAGGAAATGCAGGTAGGAGTTGGTGCGCAATCAGTTATTTTCCTGTGTGAAACATACTGAAAAGATGACACATAATGTTTTATTCTTCAGACTAATAAATTATTAAATGATAAAAACGAAATTGCACAGATTTTCAAGCAACGTGAAAACTAATCATCAATATGCACAGGTAATTTCTGTTATTTGCTAAGTGTTGCAATTTTGCAACACTGAGGTTCAAGACTTAACTTGAAAGTTGACACAACTGGTATTTTGAAATATCAATCAAGCACAGCTTAAAACAATAGTTAATAGTTTATTCGAACAATTAGGCTAATGAGACCTTTCAGTCACAATAAGCTAGTTTTTGATGTTAGCTAGCTTTAAGATTTCTCACTTTGAAACCTCGCCTCGATCTTGCTGCTCTATATTTTACTTCGAGTTTGAAAAAGCTGCTTTTTAAAGCACTGCCTGCACATGATTGATAGACTGCACCATTGTAAGGGACGGAGTAGGTGACTCAATGTTAAAATAAGATGTCCACCTCTCTGAAATGGGAACTACTGCTGCTTTGACATAACCCAGGAGAGATTGCAACATGCCAACTAAACACATCAGAATCTCGTTTCTCCTGCTGCAACCCTGACAGCTGAGGATGCACCAGCTGAGGCATCTGCCGTTTGACAGACATTTCTTTTGGGTTCTTCAAATATTTGATGTGCTTCTCAAATTTAGCAGAAAAAGACAATTAAACTGAATTTTAAAAAAGCAACCTTTTCCAATTGGTATCAGTTGATGCTTCAAGTAGTTCCAAATTATTTGCTGTAGCAAAGATATGAACTTGGAGCCTTCTTTCATGAAATGTAAAAAACTATTTTAATTTTCTGTTTTGTCACTGTCACTCAAAAACACTCTTACACGTCACAGCAGTTCACAGCATCTTTTTCTAGCAATGTCAGTGGTGACGAAGCTTATCACAGTATTATCCAGCTTTTCTTAACACACTTAAGATTTTATGCACATTAGCAGTGATTCAACACTACCTCATATTTTTTACTTTGTACTCTTTAGCTGTTCAGTTTCCAGGGAGTCATTTATTCATTTTAATAAGGTCCATAGCGCATGAAAAAAAATGAAATGGTTTTCTCTGATTTACAAACCTGGTAAAAATAATTAGTTTTTGCTAAAACTCAGTATTTCATCCATCTCCTGATAGAGTTAGCCACACCCCTGTGGAGGTAAACAAAGGCTGAAAAACCAAAGAGATTCTAATCAAATAAAGCAAAAGAATCCATCCTATATTTTGAAGTTTGGGTGCCTAATTTCAAACCTAATCCACATTTCTGTTGTAAATCTGGCAAAATGTTCAATTATTTGTGTGCCGTATATTTTTGTCAAAGAGACTTAACCAATTAAAACTGAGAAGTGTCAATAAACCCTATTTTGTTGCATTTTAAAGAGTAAATGTGCAATTAATTACAGTGTGGTGCCCAGGCTAATGCCAAACGTAGATCAAATTCTCCCTGTTGCCAAATACGTGATTGTCTGACAAAGGCAGTTTCTATGCCAACCCAGCAGCAGCATAAATTATATCCTATACAGAGGGAAATCAAAAGGAACCAAAAAAGAACCTCCTATCTGACATCTAATTTAACGTGCCAATAAATCACAATTACACCGTCAGCTGCTTTATAGTGCTATAAACCCGCTGTGCATTGCCACAGTAGTAGAATAATAGTTTTTTTCTACTTTTTTTTTTTTTTTTGGCAAATTTTTTTAAGAAAAACCTGAAATCACTGGCTTTGTAATCTGGAGCTCTACCTGTGTGAAGCAGTCCTGTTGTCTTTATGTTGTCTCTTTAAAGTTAATAAGCCGTTATCTCTGAAGCACAATCACAGACAGCCTAGTGTTGCTGTTTTTTTTTTTTCTAAAAAAGGCCAAGAATATACATCTGATAACAGGTGACACCCCACTTTAGACAGCAGCTATTAGGCCACATGAGCAGGTGATGCAGAGGACAGTTTCTATAGTAACACGGTGGAGGCAGCAGAGATTTGTAGCTGCAGGAAAAGCGAATAAAGGTACGGTTGACAGTAGAGTTTTTACATCAGGAACAAGGCTCCGAATAAAGGAAGAAGTAGAATATTTCATGATCAAGCTGTGCTAAAAAAATGAATCTGTGAATGAGTCCTTACTGTAAGTTTGCTGTAAAAATTTGAATGTTAAACATTTGAAACTGTATAATTATTACAATACACATTATGCAAAAAAAAACAACAACAACCCTGTGTCAGTTTATAAAGCTGCATGTTAGCGTAATTATGGCTACTATATGATAACGTTGTATTAAGGGTATTAATTGTCGTTTTAGTATAAATTGTTTAGAACCAGAAATCATGATTAAAACTGTTTTGCTCAAAACAGCACAAATATTAAAGCTTGTTGTTTGACTGGCACATGCAATTTGTCAACAATTATGTTCATGCCGCCTCATTTTCAGCCTGTCATTTATTTTCTCTGCAAAATGATTTGCCTTTTACCTTGTTTCCCAGCCTCTTCCTCCTGTTAGACTTGATGTAACTAAAGAAGCAGGATGGGAAACATCACCCTATTAGTGTCGATCTGTTCAGTCCCTCCACACTTTTTGAGTGGGTTAGTGGTTTCATTTATTGCTATTATAATGCTTGTCTAATTCTAAGGTTGACCGAATGCCAAAATAACCATGGAAATTTTTCTTTTTTTATTTTGTTTTGTAGATAAAAGTGGGTTTCAGTGTTATTAGACATTGTGTTTGAGGAACTTTGATTGTATTCATTATGCATATTTTATCCAAGGACGTTGTGCGGATCCAGTGATTAGATGGCAATTTGTGAGACTTTACTTTGAAAACAACATCTTGAATGTTTGTTTTTTAAGTTTATAGCGGTTTAAATGTTTGCAGTTTGAAAAATAAAAAGTATCGACTTGAAAGTTGAGCCCACCTTGAGCTATAGCCGGCCTGTCCTAAGTTTTGCCTCTTAAAACAATTTCACTTGGAAACTATCATAGCAGCCCCTGAACACAATATCTTAAAAACCTTTAGACCAACATTACTTTAACATAAAGGAGTAATTTACACCAGAGTTTAAAATACTGTTACACTTGAGTCAGTGCTTGTTCATCATTCAGGTACGATGAGTAACACATGTTGCAAAGTAGAGTTCGTTAAGCATCCTCAGTCTTAGAGGCTCTGTTCCTGTAATGCATTGTAAAAGAATAAAAGTTTTTTTGTCTTTTTGTTTTATCAGTTAAAGGACATGCTAATTTTTTGATAACTTTTCTACCATGTAGCTTTCAGGCTCAGCTGCACAAAGAACATTCCAGAACCACAGACTGACACCGTCTTCAGGGTGAATATATGTAGACATCAGTACAAAAACTGTCTAAAGTAAAAGTAAAATGTTACACTCTTGGGTTGTTTCAGAATTAGGTTGTTTAAGCACAATCTACTACAGGAATATTGAAGAGCTAATAAAACTCTAACACATTTTCACTTGAACAAATGTAAACAAGCTTTTTAAAAAGTAACTATGAGAATTTTTACTCTTACTAAACCTTTAGTAAACCTGAAAACCATTAGAGTACATTTTTTTAGATGGTACTGTCAGGGTGTGGTGTGGTGAGGTGGTGAGGCAGACGCTGGAGACCCAGGTAAGGTGAATGATGAGGATTTAATGATGAATAATAATAATAA
>CAEFZY010026177.1:0-31169 GCA_903066815.1 Brachyrhaphis roseni
TCAGATTTTAGCCTCCTCCTCATTTTGGTTCCAGTTTCAAACAAAAACCAAGGCCGAAACAGTTGGACTTTCTTTCGCTTCGATCTTGTCTATTGTTACAAAGGAATCTGTCCTCAATCAGCATTGCGCTCGGAGGGGTGGTTCAGCAGGACTTTTCGTGATGAAACCGAATGCTCAATGGTAAAAAACCCCCCCAAAAAACCTCAAGCCAGAAACGCTAAACATCACAAACGCTTGTTTGTTTATTTGCCAGCCAGATCTTGAACATGTGGCTGTAAGTATTGTGAATTTGTGATAGCGAGATGAAGAGAGTCCGACGCTTGTGGGAAATGGATTAGTTGCAGATTTCCTCTTCTTCCACAGTTTATTTTTTTCCTCTCTCTTTTTTCCCTCCGGTGAGGGTACGCCACCAATACTAGCATCAAAAGCAATACCGAAGCTGCTCTTTTCGACTGTAGAACGGCTGTCACTCCATTCTCACCCCTTACTGTCGACCTACAAAATAAGACTCCTGCAGGCGGTGTCCATAAAATAAATGGGTCTCACTGGGTGAATGAATATGACAGACACTTCACAAAACCTCAGGGACCCCCACAGTAGTGCTGTCATTCATGTAGTGTGCTTGGTTGACGGTCAGCGACAGATTGAACACGTCTCAAGAGGAGAATGTATTTTCTCATTTGTTATTACACCAACTTTTAGCGTGAAAACTGCGCATGAGCTCCGAAGCCCGAAAAAACCCTCGGTTCGCGTTCTGAGACTGAGAGCGCACCTGCAGTAGCAGGAGCTTGCAGAACTTCAGGGTACCAGAATAAACCAGATCAAATGTGACACTGTCACAAACAGTTTTTCTCTTTATTCTGCAAAACAATCTTCCAACCCCAAGTCCAAACTACTCGAATGCTCTGCACCTTCAGGCACCCCGACTCTTCTCGGCGAAGACGACGAACAAGAGCAAACAGCAGCAAACTTACTAATGTGCATCCACAACAAACATTTAACAACCATTTGGAAACACAATGGCATAATTTTACTGTTGTGTGTTTTGCACTTTTCAGGCAAGAACAAAACATACTATGTTCATGTTTCAAGTTTGGATCCTTAATCTGGTTCTGTTCCACATACCTGGCTTACAATAAAGATGGGATGCAAATTCTGAAAAAGAAAACACTGCCTCTCTATTGTCTCTATTTAATCAACTAAATTAGTAATGTATTCTACGCTATTCAGTAAAATGTCCACCCCGACTTGAGAAAAGTAAACTTAAAAGCTAAAAAGGAGATAAATTAGAATTTTGATAATGAACTTGCTTGTAGTTCTAAGTCTTGCTGTAGTTTATGTGTAGTGGTCCTATTGGGTTTTTAACGTTAGGGTGAAAAGATGTGCAACGTTGCAAAGGTTGACTGCAACGTTCCCAGAGCTGCTGCAGCCTCAACGAATGTGTTGGAGCAAGGAATAGCTGAAAAAATTGTTTGTTGCATTTTTTGTGAATGTTTTTCCGTAGTTTTTTGGATCCGTGAAATCAGTTTTAAGTCAGCCCGGTCATTGGGAACGACATGAGGCAAATTCCACTAATTACCAACTTCTAACTTTAATGGGTTAATTTAGTTGCAGTTTTAAATGTAACTCCAACACAGTTCAAGTCCCACCTTAGCTGGTCTTACAGCATATGTTCTCCTTTCCTCATGTTTCTGGTGTTTTTAAACCCTTTTTTTCCCCACACGGATACGATGATCATCTTAAGTCAACGAACAGCCCCGGCCTGTCCTCTCTAATGATTTGTACTCTTGTAAGGACATCTATATACTGTAGGTGTCTGTGTTCAGATCTGGCAGTGTCACAGAGGCACGTGTAAGGCCTAAGCGCACAGCGTTGATCACCTGATCCACCCTGCCATGCTTGGCTGGAAGTGTGGGAATGTGTCATCTGATATCATACTTCCAGGAGGATCTGTGAGGACAGAGGAGAAAATCTACCAGGAGGAGGGTGTGGATGTTCTGTTCTGGTCTGGTCTGATCTGATCGATGAACGTAACGGGAATCTTAAAAAGATGGTACTACTTCATTCTGCACCGCATTGCTTTCCATCTTGCCACTTCAAAAATGTAGTTGGTTCCTGTTCAGGCAAGATGAAACAAAGGAGACATTAGAGTCAGCGGGAACTATGCATTAATTTACATGCCTTAACAGGCTAACAGCTGCTTCTTGTGGCCTCTTGAACTACTATAGAGTGCCTGACACTATCGCCTGGTATTTAGGTCGGTTTATGTTTAAACAACTCTGACACACTTTCTTTCTGCTATAGAAAAAAAAAATTCCCAAACATGATACTTCCACCACCGTGTTCACTGAGAATAAGGATGCGTTCACAGTGATGCACAGTGTTGCTTTTCTACCACGCAGGGTTTTCAGCACTTCAAGCCAAGCAGTTTTGGACTCATCTGACATCATGTTTGCTGCGCGCCCGCTTGACTTGACTAAACTACTCTCTATGCCAATAAGTATTATGCTGGTGTTGGAAGCAAAACTGAAGAGAACCACTTACAATGTGTCAAGTTGCAAATGACCATGTCCTTCCAATGAAGTGTTTCAGCTTTACATCACTGTCGACCGAAACTAAAGCTCATAAATACCTGGAGTTATTTTGACCTGGTCTGAATGCCAGAATGTTACAATCCAGGTGTTAGTGGTTTTCTTACAAGCTTGTGATACTTTGTAGTTGCATCTGGAGTAACACTGAGAAAAGAAGCAAAGGTGAAAAAGAGTGACTGTTAGATGAGACGTAATGCTGAGGGAATTTCTTTCTTTGTCTTGTAACCAAAATAATCTGTGTAATTGTGAGCCAGCTTGTTCAATACAATTTTGAGCAATTTTGCTTTCTAGTCAACAAAAAAATAAATAAATGGACACGCCCCCTCTATACTGTAACATACTGTCAATGTTTCTGAGAACGACAGCAGTTGAGGTCACTTCATCTCTCGTTCAGAACTGTGGCCAAGTGCGGCGCCTAATCTGTTTTGACGACTCGCCGATACGTTACTGTGGTTCCTTCAGAAACTCGTACTGTTTACTGTCTGTCTAATGAAGCTTTCCTGTTTGACGTCAAACACAAGCCCACAGATCCAGGAGGGAAGCTAACGTCTCGTCTCCACCGGCGAGCGGCGGAATCCAGACTTTTAATCATAATCCAGAACTCATAACAATAGGTGAGGGTCAGAGTGCAGACAGACGAGTAAATCAAGGTTTTGCCTTCTGGCTCGGCTTGTTCTTCACCTGGACAGATCAGAGGAGCGATCCTAAGTTATGTTTAATATGTCTTTTCACAATGTATTTTTAAGACAATCTAAAATAGCAAGTAAAAAAAACAACTACTTTTTGTGACCTGTTTGTGATTAACAAGATTCATTCTTTCATTCATCTGCCTTTTATGAGATACTAATTTCATAATAGCAGGATGTCTGGATCAATGCCTGATTTTGTGACTCTTGAGTGTCCTGGGTTTATATTACCTTTGAAAGCCTGGAACATTTTTAATGTTCCCTAAAGGACATGAGCACAATCTAGCTGTGACTCATCCTTCTGTTTCCTGTTTATTATTATTAAAATCAGTTTGAGAGCGCATTTTGAAGCTTGCAGTCAGGAACCTTTTTTTCCTTGGCTTGAGGAGGGAATGTTTTATCTCCTTAAGCTGCGCGTTCCACCACAGGTTTAGCTCTTGTTCGACTCGACCGTTCAGGCTGCAGACTGCGTCCCGAGCCGACCCACAGAAGAGACATATCTTGACGGGTCCAATGCTGTTGTCGATGCAGATCCGTTGAGATAAACTGACCGCATCAAATGCTTTTAAGCTCGTTGTGGAAACAGGAGAGCACTCCTAGCGATCAGAAAGACGTGGAATGAAAACCAGGCCACTTATTGTTTGGAGTGGCTCAAATGAAGATCAAAAGCAAATTTTAACAATATGGGGAAAATGCTTGAGGCATTGAATCAGTCAACTTTAGTTTTTCTTTTTTACTATACAAAGTGTTTTTCTTCTTATCACTCCAAACATCGATATTAAGCAGGATTCGTGTTTACCTCTGTGTGGCCTGAACTGCGTTTGCCCTGAACAAATCAAATGCAACCCCATCTGTTGTTTCTGCGCTGCAGAATGCCACCAGATGAGCGTTTTCGTTGATGTGTAATGATGGACGATTTATCTTATTTCTGTTGTCTCCCGCTAACTGGACCAAATCCATTTCCCTTTGCAAAAGAAATGATTTTTTTATGTTTTTTTCAGACAACCGTACACACACAAACGCACATCAGGTCTTTCCAGATGCTCCGAAACAAAGGCTCGATTCTTGGAAAATCCCCCCTTTCCACCCCCCACACCCTCCAACTCTCAATTTGATTAGACACTTAAACTGGTTCTGCTTCCCAACCGTTTTTTTTTTTGGTAATCTGTGCTTCATTTAGTGTCATGTCAGTGTGCAGCTCAGCCGAGTCATGCTTCTCTTAAATGGGTAGTTTTCACACGCTGCGTCTTGTGTAGGATTTTTATTTATTTTTTTGTCATGATCGTAGCGCAGAAGGCATGTGATCAAAATACACTCTGGCCAAACTGTAGTATGCCACTACAAGTGATTTTACATTCTTGCATTATTACATTGAGATTGGTGACTGGCGACAAGCCAAGGAATCCATTAACCAACCGTTTAACAGAGGAAAGCAAAACTAACCATTTTCTTTAGTATTTTTCACCAGCACCATCTGTCTATAGTATAAAAACCATATATAGAAGGAATTATTAAAGATTAACAGCAATTCATACCTTTAAACTACTCATTATTTACATGGTTAATGGAGGTAGGAGGGTCCTTGTTCTGTGTCACTAATGATCTTCCGAAGTGAAACATTTAACGTGGATTGGATTTGTATTTATTTCACACTCTTCATTGACCTTACAATGACCAGGTCAACGGCTGATGTCCGATGTTACATGGAGATTTATATAAAATATAAAAGTCCTTCTCACCTTCAAGAACATATAAAGCATTTCCAGATAGAGCAGCTGGCTGACACCAAAGAAAAACACAGTAAAAGCCAAAAACATAGTTTAAATCAATGCGATGTTATTTAATTTGACCCTGCCTTGCTTTTCTTTCAGGTAGTTACTATGATCGGATTGACTTTTACATGTTTTTATCTGCACATGTTTCATGCAGGAAGTTTGTTGTGCTGCCTTCTATCAATATGTCTCATACTCCTGGACTTATCTAGATTTAAACTGAATATAAACACCAAGAAAATCACCTACTCCATTTCGCATAATGTAGCTTTTAAACTTTTAGCCACACATCACTTCAAAAGTCCTCAACTGTCCCGTTAATGTCTTCCGTTATTGGTAGACATGACAGTTTGCCCTTGTTCCCAGCGGACTTTGCATGATGGCTATCAGTTCATATGGATTGAAATGAGCTCCTTTGTTTTCCAAGAAAATCTGCTATTGTGGAAAGACAACTAAAGTGACCACAATGCTAACTTCCTTCTGGCTCATTTATTCCAGGAGCAACAATTACATGAACACAGATGCTAAAAAAAAACAGTCTCCATTATGTAAAATCAAAGCAAGCAATTACTTCAGTATGAACAATAAAGACTTCTTTTTGCTTTGTATTTGTTGCATGTAAGACACTGAAAATGATGCCAAATTTAAGAAGTTGTACAGATTCAAACATTTCCGTTCCTTTAAAGAACTACAGAAAAAGGAGAAGGGGTGTAGAGTAAGCCTTTAAAAAGAGAAAGCAGCAACACATAAAAAGGTTGGATAATTAGGACAGAGAGAGTCTGAATCTTAAAGCTGCATGGTAGTGTCTACAGGAACATTTTCTCCCTGGGAAACCGAAGACAGCATATCCAACTTTTCAAGCATCCTGCCTCTTTCTCTCTCTCTCTCTCTCTCTCTCTCTCTCTCTCTCTCTCTCTCTCTCTCTCTCTCTCTCTCTCTCTCTCTCTCTTTTTGAACAATTGCATTCTGTAAAAGCACACAGAGACAGCTGGGATTTAGTCAACGAGGTAATTACAGGACGCCAGCCAGGCTGCAAACCAGCTTCGCCACTGAAAAGCTGATTGATTAAAAGAGATGACAATGACAGGACACAAAATGCTAAACCCCTCAGCAATTTACCTCAGAAAGCACAAATGTCTCAACTTTTATGAGCACCATATATATATATATATATATTTTTTTTTTATAGTAAATGTGAGGACATTGTGGAAGACATATTTCCCCAGACCTATTCAAAGCCAGTTGAGAGATAAAATTCGCAACATTATTGTTGGCTTGTACTGTGAATATTACTTTTATCATAAGCTACAAAGCAGGACAGGGTAAGATTTTTATTTTTTTTTTTTTAATGTCTTTGTGGAACTTCTGCCATCTGTTGGTGGAAAATGTGGCATTATTAAATGTATATTCAAAAGCTTTGCTTTTTGATTAACTTTTATGATATTATAGCCATACTGTGTTTCTGAAAATAAATGTTTCACAGACACAGTATGGATTCCTTATGGACCGACATGGGTTCCATCACACTCACTTTCAAAGATGATGTTTAGCAGTTTAATGTGTGCACGTGTGTATAAGTAGATCTGACTTTATTATTGTAGATGATGTTCATATTTCATACTAAAGCACATGGGTTTTTCTGTGTAAAACTGCTTTATTCTCCCTTTTGTTCATCTACCACTATTTGTAGCCCATTTCAATGTCCAAACTCCCCTTTGGTGCAAGATCCAATCAAATAATATGCAAATTTCCTTCACCGTTGTTCTTTGTGAAAGAGCACAAAGAAGAACTACGGCTGCTGTGGAATAGTCAAAGCAGAACTGAAATTGCTTCTAGCTATTGCTAAATTTAAAATGTTGGATTTTCCAGCATTTGAATGTTTCTGATTGCTGCTGATATGACATCAGCAACAATCAGGCGTATTTTCTCCTGAAGTTGAAAATGTACAGCAGCTTCACCGGCTTGTGTTGAAAACATTGGATTATTCAAAAACCGTGCGTCTCTGGTGGTTTGTAACTCGTGAGTCAAAGTGGTGGTTTGCATTTGAGTGAGCTAGCTAGCAAGTGGTTAACCTGTTGGTGGTTCATCTGGGTGGGTCAGATAGTTGCTTTACTGCAGCTTAAATCTGTTAAGGTCTAAGTCGGGGCCTCAAGGCCCTGAACCTACAACTGGGGTGTCGATTATTGACCAGTCGTCCAGAGATGCATTTGTTCTTTTCCTCTCCAGACTGTGTTCACTCAACAGTTTCCTTCTTGCATTTGGAGAAACAACTGAATATGTGACTCTGCCCCCCGCCCCCCCACACCCAAACAGCAGAGAGACGGCATTAAAAATAACGAGCCCTTCGGCTCTTTTGCAGCCAGTCAACAGATTGTTTTAGTCTGGCACAGACTGCTCACTTTAACTGAGCAGAGGTTTAACAGGTTTCTTTTTTGTCCTTTAAGATTTAATAGTGTGAGAAAAATTCCCAGCTAAAGCAAATATGTCTCTAATAGCCCATGGAGAAGCAGTTAACCACAATCCCGTTGGTGTTGTCCGAAGGCGGGTGCTGTCGTTGGGTAATTTTGTGGGTCACAAACAGGGCAGGAAATTGACATTTTCCACTGACTGTATAAAGTGACTGGCCACATACAACCCCCTTCCCCCAATTTCACTTTGTAAGTTGTAACAGCCAGATGCTTTATGACTTTTTTTTCTTCTTCTTCTTTTTTTTTTTTTTTTTTACAATACTTTATTGGAAAAAGAACACTTGTTAGTTTCAATCTGGGACCTAGACCAGGATTGGATCCTTGGCCAGAAAAGGAATGTGGCTAATGGTTACAATTTTCATTTTCCACCTTGGACGAATTCCCAATGTACAATGGCTGGTGTTTGAATAAACCTGCAGATACAAGATTAACTATGTGAAACGTAATTGATATTTATGTATTTGTGCGCTTCAGTTGCACATGGTCTATTTTTTCTGGAGGTACATACCCAGTGATGTTGCCAAAACACTGCAGCATTAATGAAACTATTAATCGATCTTTTTTTTCATTCACTTTTTTTTTTCTTTCCACTTGTCAATAGCACTGGGGCAGTTATTAGGTCAGTGTATTTTCCACATACAGCCTTTTCCACACGTGAGATGTTAACTGGAGTAGGCTAACGGGATAATCACGTAGCCTCTGGGCGAGCAAAGACTTAGCATTGATTTAGCATTGTCCCAAAGTGAAAAAGTCACAACTTATGTCATAGGAAAATATATAGTTTTGAGTGGAAAAAAGATGGTTCTCTCTCACACATGCTACTGTACCTTACACTCTATATCTGCACTCACCTCGACACGTTGAATGCTCGGAGCGACAGAGATAATTTGCACGGATGTCGTAGCGGTGGCTTAAAAAAAATTTGCTAGCAGTTGCTAAATAAAGTGGAATTTGTTAATTTGACTTTAGCACATGCAACAGATATAAATGTAATAAATTAGACATAACTGGGCAAAGTTTTTACTGCCAGGTGGGGACAAAGTGCGTGCAATTGGATCTTTACTGTGTGGAAAACACTTTGACCAATATTAGTTGGAAACATTCGCCGCCTTGGTTGCATGAAGACCAGAAGCAGTTTGACGTAAATTCGAAGCAGTCTACAAGGAGTAAACATCCAGTACTGTGCAGAGGAGCTTTCTACTTTGATGCACGTTCACTCACCTCAGCATGTTAAATGCTTGGAGTAGTGACGGAGCATGGGAGTTGGCCATTTTCTGATTTTTGTCAGAGTGAGGCCACTCATAAACTGCATGTAGAGTATATAACGTTCACTCCAAAATAATTGGGTAATCATTAAGTATGTGGGGATGAAAAAAAAGCTTTGTCTTGAATAACTGCAAAATATCAAGTTTCATTGTTTTTCTTTTTTTTAAGTGATTGACTATGGAGGAATTCCTCCATAATTGACTTAGTGAAAGTGGACCACTGAATTAAAATTGAACTCATAACCTCATGCAATATTTGAGTAGCTCTGCAGACACTACATTTGTAAGACACAATAAATCCTTTGTTGCAAACACTGTAAGTTTGAAACTGTCCAGATCAGATTTAAAAAACAACAACAAAACAATTAGATGTCTTTTCTTGACTATATGTGCAAGCAAAAATCCAGCACAATTCACTGATGCTCAACTTTTCTCACAGCTCCTGACCTCCTTCTCCTTTTCCTGCTTTCGCTCTGCTCTCTGACGAGCAAGATGCATAATAATTTTGTCATCTTGGCTGCTGAATTGGGTCAATGTTTTTCCACAGCCGGCTGGACCGAGAATCTACGCCCGAGGCTGAAAAAAGATTCGCTCGCTGCGTCTGTCTGTGTGAAAGTATTCAGGCGGACAAATGAACCGTCCATCTATTTATGCTTGCAATCTAAAATCAGACTAATTGTGCTGTGGTTCAAGTTGGCACTGACATTTTATGTAAGAAAACAGAAATGAGCCTTTTAGCAACTTATCGTGCCTTGAGAATCTCTGTATACCTCTTGAATTCTTTTCATATTTTGCACCCATCACGACCTTTCATTTGGATGTACTTTAATGGGGTTTTATGTGGAATGACACAAATCAGCACATAGCTGATTTGTTTCAAACAACAGAATCAGAAAACTGTGGCAATACTGTGTTAAAGAGCGTTTTACTGTAATTACAGCTAAAAGTTTCATGGTTCTCAACCTTTTGCCAAATCTTGTTTGCAAAATAGCTCAAGCTGAGGCAAAGTGGATGGATTGTGTCTGTGAATAACAATTTTTATGAGAGTGTTAGTTGGATTTTGGCCTGGTCTGTGAGCAGTTATGTCTTTGAACGTGACGTAAACCATTCCATTGTAGCTCTGAATGGACATTATGCATTATTATCCAGCTGGGAGGTGAACCTCCAAACCAGTTTTCATTTCTTTAGCAGCCGATATCAGACTTTCTTCAAGGTTGCCATGTTTGTAGCTTTAGTTTACTTTCCATCAACTCTGACAAACGTCCATCTCTTGACTGAAGAAAAGCGTCCCAACAGCATACTGCCCCAACATGTGTTTCACAGTGCTTATGATGTAAAGTTCACCCACCATATTCAACCCTCATATGATCATGTTTCATATTTGCTGTCTTTTTTTTTTTTTAGAAATTAGGAATCCACTTGAAATACAACTTTTTTCTTTTTTTTTTGTATATGGTTATTTCTAAATTCCCCTTTCTATTATTTTCAATCAGACGTGAACATGTGAAGGACCTAATTATGCCTAATGTGTCTCTCTGGCAGACAGTTCAGCTTAAAGGCAGGTACTTCATCAAGCTGCGCTTTTAGCGTGATGACAGGCTGCATGTCAGAACCAACGTTAACCTGAAACACCCTCTACCCCCAACGCACATCTCATTATGATAACGTGACATTTTGAAAGCTTTAAAAAAACAAACGGGTCCTTAAAAGGTATTTCCAGATTGACGTATGAGAGATATTTCATCCGCAGTCAATAGAGCGTTTTTGTAGGGTAATTAAACCATGTGACGCCGTAGTTGCTGTTGACTAATTGCGAAAAATGTGAGACAAGTGCTGTTTTATGTCATGGAGGAAACAGACGGGCGACAAAAGCAATGCGGACGACTGAATATACGTCTTCTGTCGCCATCTAGAGGGCATTTGTAGACAATACATTAGCCTGAGACAAATTCTGAATCCAATGTCTCAAACTTCAAGGAATTCTCTAGTATTTTCAGTTCTCTCTTGAATAATATATATATATGATTTTGAAACTGTTTATGTAATTGCTGTTTTCAATTAACTTTTGAGGTTTCTGCTTGGAAGCGGTTTAGTACATCAAAAAGTTAAATACCTTTGATATTCTCTCAAAGACAAAAAAAAAAGAGTAAAAGTTTATTAAGACAAAATGTGTGGTATTTGGATACGGCAAGAGAAAAATCCCCATTTAGACATTGACAAAAGACTTGAAAGAATTTATTACCTGGGTTTGACAATTGTACTCAAAACGAAGGAAAAGAACTCATTTTTTTCCAAAACTAAGTTGGTGATAAATGAAAAATCTCTTTTTTACCATTCGCTGTGCAGTATTTACTAGAGAGTTGACAGTACAGTTATGCAGATTATACTTTTCATAACAAATTAATGTTTTACTGGGGGCATTAAAACGCTATTGTACAAGTCACTTCATGTCAACATTAGAAAACACTAGTAATTTCACAAATAAATGAATACAGAGCTAAAAAAAATATGAACGGATTTAATTTTAATAACAGCACAAAGGACAAATTTGAACATCTTTACATAGAAACGAGTTCATGTTTGTTGGCCTCGTCTCTTCAGAGTAAACTATCAAACTTATGTATTGTTAGGTTTGTAACTCATGCTCATGTTCATCAACACAACATCACTGACGATAACAGTAGAAATAAAATACAACAGTTTTTGTATTTGGCTATCAAGTCTCACACTTCATGACCTCTCGGAGGCAGACGGTGGCGTAACAGGAGGAGTCTAGGTCAAAGTTCAAGCTGAGTGTGAGAGACCCCGGGTCCGATTCCGGCTTCTTTGCGCCATGGCTGCAGGCTGCCCTGTGCAGCTGGTAGCTGAGGTTGTGCGGGACGGCCAGCAGGGGGCGGTAGCAGCCCGGAAGGTTCAGTTTGAGGCTGCTGACTCTGAAGCGGCTTTCAGCCAGCCCGTCCCCCGCCAGTCTCTCCTGGTACCAGGCTCTCATTGCGTTCTCTGGGTATTTTACAGAGTTCCCTGGCATTGGCAATAACACCTGAGAGAATGACAAAATATCGATGATGTAATAATAAAAAAAAAAAGCTTGATTATTGCATGTGTGCAGCAGTAAAAGTATAGCTCAGGAAACGACATACTTGTTCTAATGCGTAAACTCCTGCTTGCTCCTCTTCACGCGTCACCACATGGATCTGAAGAGGTAAAGGGTCATAACAGCAAGTGAAGTATTTAACATGAATGTATGAAAAACCTCCAATGTTGTCATTTATTTTGTGTTTTATTTGGAGAAACAACTTGACATAAAAAGAGTCAGATAAGGAACACTTGATCAGTTGGAAGCAGTTAAGGTTCAAGAAAGTCTTTTACTGTTGGGAATTAATGAGAAATCTATCAAAACGTCCCTTTAAGTTGTTGTTTCTGCTCAATTTCTGATCTTACTTGGGGAGAAATGATCTCTCCAGTGTCCTCGGTTCTGTTTTGTCCTGTTTGCGTCCAGACCAGGTCTCCTTGTCTGACACCGAGACCCATAGCGGAGAGCCTGTGCGCCGCCGCGTCGTTCCACACCCTGATAACCACAAACGTGGAACTGTTAAACACAACCAAAAGGATTCTCGTATTTTGAAGTTGTAGTTTTGCCGTAAGCTAACCTGCTGCAGTAGGCGTGAGGATAGAAAACCCTTATGCTGTGCGGCAGGCTGAGCCACGCCTGGACACAACCATCTGGGCCGGTACCGTAGCGATTCAGGGCGCGGAGCATCAGCCTCTCCCGGGGCTTGGACAGCGGCATGAGTGCTAAAGATTCCTTAGGGTTATCTGTTTGAAGGAAGTGTCTCTTCGCAAGGCTGTGAGGATCATCGCTGTCCTCTGGAGAGAAGAACAGACGTACAGCACTGACCTGAAATAAAAGAAAAAAATGCAAAATAGTAGTTAGGGATTTTTTTTTGTTTGTTCTGCTACAGATTACTGTGATGTGGAACTACTTAGTCCTCAGGGGTTTAAAATCTGACTATTCACTAATTGGTCTCTGCTCTTCTTCACATGCATGTGGCCACTTTTTGTTCTGTACTTTGCTTGCAGATTACAATGCTTACACATACCGTACATTCTGCACTCATGACAAGCAGTAACATATAAAGACAAAAAAAAAACATGAAATATATATGTATAGTAATAATGAAGTCGTATTTTGTTTCCTATAATGATGTAATGTAATGAAAATTAAAAGAATAATTAAATACAAAATAAAATCTCAAAAAGAAACAGAACTGATAGTAAAGAGATGATAATGACAACATGGAAAGTAATACAAATGACAAAAAACAAATTCAAATTAATACAATACCAACACTAAATATAACCGATATGCAGTCAAGGATCATTTTCACTCAAGTGTCTTACCATATCCTCTTTCAGCAGAGCCAATCCTACTCGATCTGACAAAACGCTTTGTCCGCTTCCAAACCGCTGCGGCCCATAGTAGTTGACAAAACCTCTCCTCTGCAGAGAGACACAATAAAGATCAATATGGCAGTAGCAAGTGTAGCTCTAGAATGCAACATGAAAACGGTTTTTAGCATCACAAATTTTCCTCTTACATAACTTCAAAAGCATTTTATTTGAAAAGGTTTTGCTGATCATACTTCTTAGTTTACAACAGTGTTTGCTTGTACTCATAAAACCGCCCGACATATTCTTTGTACAATACACTAGATAGCAAGATTTAAGCTAAAAGACCTTTACGTTCTCCACGGCTTCCTTTACGAGAGCCACCAGGCGAGTGTCCCCGTTGGCGCCAGAGAGGTGTTCGCCGGAGGCTCCGTGTGGTCTGAGGTTGCGGACCACCAGGTCAAAGTGATTCCCCCGCAGCCGTCCCAGCTTCAGGGGCTCGTTGACCGAGCGGATCTGAGAGAGACGCATCCCTCTCTTCTCAAATTCTGCTGCTTTCTCTTTCAACCTAGAGGAAAAAAAACAATTGCATATGAAGCAGCCGACACAGAAAGACTTTCCAGTAGTTTCTTGATTTGTAGAGGAGACACTGCAGTACCGTTGTGGCGAGACCTTCTTGACCACCATGGACTGGTAGGTGACGGCTCTTTTGTCTTTGATGCCGGCGTAGGTGAAGTCTGACGGCAGGACCCCGAGAGTAGCTGCCATGTAGCTGATGGCTTCCAGTGTCTCCAGGTTCTCCTTACACAGGGTGAAAGCTGTGTAGCATATTAGTGGAATATTTCAACCAACTAGCAACATGCTGGAGCAAAACTCTATGCTTTGTAGACTTAAAATACCACATGCAGCCTCTCAATGTGAAAGATTCCACAGCCCGTGTTAAAGCTTGTTTTCAGAGGCACTGTGGCGCAAGGGTGAATAAAGCAAGCTCAAATTAAGAACTAAGAATAATCCCGACCTCGACGCTGATGACAATGTGTAGATGATGCCCAAAAGCCGGACCTTACCAGTATAGATGTCTTCTTCCTTGCGTTCTTCCGCTGTCCTCTTCTTCGGCTTGCCGTGCTCTCTCAGTCTCACCGAGATCGACGTCCTCCCTTGGCTGCTGAAGCTTTTTGTCTCCACCAGTTTCCCGAACCTTCTGTTCAGAAAGTGGTGCACCGCAGTCCTGTGCTCCTTGCTGTCATCCGGCCCAAAAGTGTAGGACGACCCCCGCACCTTCGCATCGATGAACCTGAAGAAGTCCTCTGCCTCCTCTTCTCTGACCAGTCGGGCCAGCTCCCTGTAGTCGGGGTCTTCCCTCACCCTGATCTCAGGCTGGATGGTGACGGTCAAGAGGAAGGGGAAGCGGTGCCGGACGGCTCGGTGGACGTTGGCTCGCTGGTGCTTGTCGGAGAAGGAGCCCAGAGAGAGCTCAGGACCGGATGGCCGTTTTTCTCTTAGGGTCATCACAAACTGCTCCAGATCTTCACTCACAGACGGGCCTAAAATAACATCTAAATCAAAGCTTCCCAAAGCAGGAAGTGGGGTGTCTGAGCCCGCCCCCCAATCTGATGAAACATCAGCATCTTGCGAGCCAGAACAGTAAAGATTCTCCTTTAACTCTGTGTTTGTCTGGTTTTCCTCTGAGGAGGTGCAGCCGGCTGTCTGCACGGCTTGTGCCGTTTTGACCTTCTGTCCATTAATGTCGATCTCGGTGACAACAAAGTCCTCGATGAAGGTTTTGATGCTTCCAACAAAGCCTTCGTGTTTTGAGATGAAGTATGCAGGAACATTTACAGGCTCATCGCCCTTCATTGTCACCTTAAAAAACACACACACACACACACACATTTAGTTATTGATCATAAAACCACTATCAGGATTATAACACAGAAATTACTTTTATACTCAGAAATTCAGAGCACAATTCAAATGAAAAGAACTTTTTTTTAAAAAAGCACAAAAATATAAAAGATCGAACATATTTTTTTTTTTGCTTTCAGTGACTATGCTATTTCTAATAACTTGATAGACCAATCGGACACAATTGCATTGATAAGCATCATAAATTGCGGTCCACTTAACATCTAGAATTATCTTAACAAAGAAATCAGACCTACCTTTACTGGTGACTCCGTCATTCCCTAAAAACAAAGGTCTGTGCAGCTTATCTGACCCTCTTCAAATGAAACTGTAAATGTATCATGACTTTATTTAAATCTTTCCACTGTTTGTTTACGGAACGGTGCCGCGAGCGCCGCGTAAACCAGCAGTTTGTAAACACGGCCACGCCGTGACACAATCCAGGGCTACTTCCGTACCACGTGACAGTCATGTGACGTTTCTTAAAGGGAGAGTGTTCGCAAACACATACACACGCCAAAAATGCGCTGTGAGACAAAAAAGTAGAAAAATAAAAATAAAAGGATTTTTATTACTTTATGCTAAATCTGTGAAGTATTGACTGCAACTTAAAAGGCAATGGATTAGATTTTTTTTTTCACCAAATACAAGAGACTTTTATTGTTGTTCGTCATTTTGACTGATTCCTTAATATTTTATTTTAAACCGACGAAGATTTTCTTGTAGATTTTCCAGTATTCTCCGTTTTTACACCATTCATTTTTACACTGACTATACTGCGTTAAATTTTTATATGTTTTAATTCATATTACAACTTAAACAGAGCGTCAAATCCCACATTAATCAAGCTCAACTTTTTTTCTGCAGTAATAATAATAATAAAAATAATAATAAAACACTGACAGAACAATGACATAAAACGACTCCACTTAAATTAGGAGTGCTTCACCTGCTGAGGTGACGTCACAACTTCCTCTTGGTTCTCATCTGGAGGAAAAATCTGAGCTAAAGTTTAGATCAGACCCAAAAAAACCCCTTTATTTTAAATTAGATGAAATGACAACAGGAAAGATGAGGGTTAGCAAAATCAGCTCAACAGGGGCTTGTTCCACTGTCTCATCTCCAGTTCAGTCTGTTGTCCAGGTGAACACTGAGGCATTTATACTCCTCAACCAGTTCTTCTAACATGATGGAAAGTGTTTGAAATAGCCTTGTTTCTTTTCAAACCTGCAATCATCTTCTTTGTTTTGTTCACATTTGAAATAAGATGATCGTTCCCCCACCAGGACACAAAGCGGTCCACAAGCTCTCGGTACTACTGCTCAGCTTCTTCTTCTTCTCTGATGCACCCAACCGCAGCGTCATCTGAGTATTTCTGTAGGTGACAGGACTTCTGCTGGAAGTCTGAAGGATATGGAGTGAAAAGAAACGATGAGAGCACAGTCCCCTGTGATGCAGACCACTTGATTAGACACACAATCCTTCAGTCTCACTAATGAGAAAAAAGGTTTCACTTGACCTAAACTGTGTCATGTTAAAAGCAAACACCTAATACACCTTATTATTTTTTTACAAACTATTGCGAAATATGCTAACAATTTAATGAAATACAAGGAGATCTAAAATGAATTCCATAAATGTCATTGCACACATCATGTTTGGCGAAGGATTGGCATCGCACAGCCCCCAAAACACAACAACAGTGACGTGTTCAGGTGGCTACATCATGGAGTGAAAATGTCTTTTACCACAAGGTACTGGCAAGCTTCACATAATTTAAAGGAAGGATCACTGGAGAAATTTAGAGTGTTTCACAATGGGAATCAGAAGATGAAACAGTTATCATAAATCAATGCAAAAAAAACTTTAGAGAAAGTTACAGAGCAAAATACTGTGTCCTCAATATATTACATTTTGTTTGCATTATTAATTTAACTTAAATTATTCAAGTTATCCGAAGTACAGAATGCATAGTGGAACGTTAGGGCAGCTGAAAGATCTTCAAACACCAATAGAGAACTCCCATTCGTTCTGTCCGCATTGTACTTTGCAAGACACAATTCCTTCAAGAGAAAAGCATCAAAAATGTATGCCAAGGTCTCGTTGATGTTCATTAAACGAAGCGGTGTGAGTCATGAGGACAACAGTGATGTCTTTTTGTGCCGTATTCAAAAACATCCCTCTTCCCGGATGTTCGCCATCTGTTTGAGTTCCAGAGAAATCTTCCAACAGAGAACTCTCAGAAGTGAGAGCACTGATGTTCTCGTTCCAAATGGGGGGAGAATATTTTGCAATAACAAAACACAATGACTTCCTTTCAGTCTCCTCCCATTGGACCAGCCCTCTACTTCTCCAAAGAGAACAAGCTGTCCGAGTGGAAGTTGGGCATATTTCAACCTCTCTCTTTTGGGATGTGAGGTTGCAAAAGGAAGATGGGGAAAGTCAACGTTTTGTTGAAACGAAGTTATGTCTGCACGATAGGCGTGATAGCGGTAAGTGTTTTCTATGTACTAACTTTTTTTTTTCTTTTGCTGACAAAATCTACTGTAAGACCCAGTGGAGATGTCAGTATCTTTTATTGTAGTATTTGGATTTTCAATTTACTTGGATTGTCTTATATATGCAGCAGGCATATCTTTTTATCGGATATTGAAATTTGTTTGATGATCTAAAACACTTAAAAGTGACAAATGCTGAAAGAAAAGAAATATGTGAAGAGTAAAAAAATCATGTCTCCCAATACAATTCATTCCTATTCTTTTTGTGTGTGTGTGTGTTGTTTCTATTATAGGTAATCGCTGTCCTCACCTTGGGAATAACTGTCTTTGGTCATGGAATGGTTCTGTACGAGGAGGTAAGACGCAAGCAGAAAATCAAACAAATTTGAAGCTAAATCTGTTTTTATGTCTTAAAATTAATGCGTGAATAACCTAGCAACAAATTCTAACTAAATGCAGCTGTTAACAATTGGCTGTGTTTTATTGCACCTTGTGGGGTGTTGGATTCTCAGTCACGACAACAAGAAGGCCCCCATCGGAGATTGCAGAACCCTCCTAGGTCCAATATCTAATATGGTTATGCATGTAAAACATACTGAAAGTTGCTGATGTGAACTTTTGCCTCTTCCATTTGTCAACATGTTCCTTTAGTGTTCGAACACCTAAAAGGAAGAAAAAAAAAACACATTATCAACATGATTGGCGGATAAAAGTTGGTGCAACATTTAGAAAATCCTATTGATTTTCTTGAATCCGAGTTGAGGTACCGAGGTAGTTGACGTACTAATCGAATACTTCACAAGTGCGCAAAAAGCAGATTTTCCACTGTTGACATGTTTCATCTGCAGGATGTCCACGCTTTCAAGGGGATATATTTCTTGTATGGGGTTTCTGTCGTCCTTCTCCTCTTTGCCATCATTGGTGGGTTTGGTGTCTGGAAGGAGAAAAAGTGGGCTCTGATAGTGGTAGGTAAAACACAAACAAAACCACAAAAGGAGTGCTTTTTAGTGAAGACAACAATCTTCCATTATCTGACGCCACTGTATGTTTGCCAGTTCGCAGTTGGAATGATCCTGGGATGTCTGTTCTTTATCTTTCTTGAAATACGCCTTCCATTTGCATATCAACAGGTACTGCCATCTGCATTCTCCGTTTGAAGCTTCATCTGCTAAATAGTCAGCAGTAAATCGCAATACGACTCAGAGTGTGACTCTAACTATTTACCTCTCTCTCATTTTAATCCTGTTTTTTTATGTTGACTAGATGGAACTTATGGTGAAGGATAAATACCTCAGCATATTGCCTCTCTCAAATTTAAGTAAGAGTGAATTATCGGAATTTGACTATACACAGAGTGAGGTAAGTAACCTAATTTGAGTTTGTCACCAAGTAAATATCTGTAGAGTTGCCAAGAATTTCATTGAATCATTGGTAATTTTCAATTGTTCTTTCTTTGAATTGTAACATCTATTAATAATGTCTAATTAGACAGAATTCACTCCACTTCTATGGTTACATTGTTCCCCCCCTTCTACTATGACACTTCATTACTAATTACAAATGGTATTAAATTAATCTCTTTCTTCAAAAGTATACAAATACCCCACAATGATGCATTTCTGCACATTTATTAAAAATAGAAACCCAAGAAATCACATTTATGTAAGGATTCACACCCTTGATAAATGGGGTTTAGACATTGTGTGAAAACCTGCTTGCTGTTAAAATGCTTAGTTACATTTTCTAAAACTGAAGAAAATAATTTTTTTTTTCTTAACTTTCTTCTCAGTTTCACTGTTGTGGGCTAACAAGTCTCGAGGACTGGGAAGACAACATTCCCCAATCCTGCCAGTGTGATATAGACTCCTCTGATGAATGTGTGAGTGTTTGTCTGTTCTTAGTCCTTTTGTAGGAAATGGATTTCTCTATCAGCGTTAAAAGAAAACAGTCTGTATTCCTTAAGGCAGCAAAAAACTCAGCTTGGAAATGGCAGCTTTGGCTGGTTAGCAAGAATTTACATCCCAGTTTCCACTGATTTGAAGAGCTTCAACATAAACTGTTCATCCATTTTATTTTAGCTCATCTTTTACAGGAACTGGCGATTGAGAAACATGCAGTTAGATGAATCAGTTTGATATTTCTTGGTCCACAGTACTCCTTATGATGTACCATCTATTTGTTGTCAGATTCTTCCTGTCAGAATATCATTTTTGTTAATCTTACAGTTGCACTACTTATGTCTAATATATGGTAACATTTCAAACTGTCATAAGAAATAATTTACCTGATTATTTATGTCTCTGTGTTGTAGGTAGATACTTCTAGACCTATGCGCCATGATTCTGGACTGAATTTTTTGAATGTCAAGCCCATCAAGATTTATGCCAAGGTAACAATCAAAATCTTTGCATGCTGTATTTCCAAGTTATGTTTTCTGTATATTCAGGAGTAAGAAGAACCTGGTCTCAGGATTCAGTTTAGTCAGTTTCTTTCCTCTTTTTTTTAATCACCAGTGATTCATCAGATTTTCTTACAAGTTAAGAAAATTGAAAATTAAAAAGAAAATATTAAGGCTTTAACACTTGCACCCTCTAATAGCTACATGATAAGTTGTACTGACCAATCTTTTCTCCTTCCCAGCCATGCCTCCCAGTCTTAATTCAACTTGAGATGAGCCATATTTCCATACTCCTTGGCATAATGTTGGCAAAAACATTGTTGTGGGTAAGTACTATGCCTGTTTTCATTTCTGTATACAGATTAAATTGTTGCTAGACATGTAGCTGCTAAGGCTTTTGAAAAAAAGTCGAGATTTATTTTATTTTGATGCCCCATTCTGCTACGTTCAAAAATTTGCAAGGACTAGTTAATAAAAAGCACCGCAAAAGAACCGCCTTTCTTTCATGTTTCCATAGATACTATCAGTCGGTCTGTGCATTGCAATTCTGTGTCAGCTGAATAAAAAGGTGGATACTCCAAACGTGGTCTACAGTCGGGAGGCCAAAGCAGGGAGTTATGACATTCTCAACGATGCTCAGGAACCATCTTTGAAAACCGAATAATTTTGTTTTGCGATACCCAAATATTGGGACAACAATGTTAGCATCTAGCAATTTATAATCAGATGTGTTATAAATATCACACATGTTCACCCAGTGGGGAGACTTCTGGGATTTGCATTTAGAGTGGTTTAGGTTGTACTTTTTAGTTTTATTTATCGTTGATGTTGTCTTTTACTTACAGGTGACTATCATTAAAAGTGAATATCGTAGGAATTTGTGCATCTAATTTCATCGCACAGTCGGGCGATTCACTGTGATATATTTTGATTTATTTCTGTTTATTCTGATGCTTATGCATAATTTAAAAACAAATTCAAATCATAAAACCAATGGAAAAAAAACTGCAGAAATATTGCTTGGATTAAAGTTCTACTGGAGGACCGCCTTTGTTCCTTGGAAAATGTCACACTGTGTGTGTTTGTGTCTCAAAAAAAAATGCCAAAAAAACTTTCAAATTTTTTAACTGAGCTATATATATTGTTCCTCTGTAACTTAAATACTACAACATGTACAATGTTAGAAACTTAAATTTATCTTTTTTCATAACTCTGGTTGGGAATGATGTGCCTTCATATTTTTATCTCCTTTTTCTAGCTTTTATAACATTGAATAAAAGAAATCACACCATTTATTTTGTGAATAAATGTTTTTCCTTCTCCACATTATATATTTACAAAAATGGCAACCTTTAAACAGTTGGTAACTACGTGTAACACGACCAAGCCACCCCCATTCTGAACACATATTTTAAAGTCGTAATAAATCACACCACAACCAATTTTAAGCGAAAATCAAAAATCACATTTTAATTCCTAGTATTTACAGAACATTATTTAAGGTTCACATTGTAAATAATAATAATAATAAAAAAAAACAGTGACTGCATAAATAAAATTGCCATAACTTTGAACAATGTACTGCATATCAGGCATTTATGGTTTAAGTGCACAGGTAGATGAATTTCAATTCAAACCAAGGAGAGTCTCTCACTGCAAGTAGCTCATGCAGAAAAATCAGTATCTCTAGTGGTGAGTTGTTCAAAGGTTTTCAGGGGAATTTCTGCTAGAAAGCTGATGACTTATTTCCCAACAAGAATCTCTCTAGACGTCTGTGCAGTTCAGCATTTTTTTTTTTTCAAATCAAAAGACGGTCTAACTGCATTTCTACTGTATGTGCAACAAAAACCAAGACATCTCTTCAATCATGTTAATCTGATCAAACATCACTCACCCATTTAATGTGCTTTTTCAAAAAACAAAACAACAAAAATGACTGCAATGACAACATTTCAGTTATATACAATGTGCATAACAAGAGGTCAAGACATTCAATGAGAAATGTGCCTCATTCTGTTGGTCTAACCTGATTATATATGCAAGAAATACTTGATTATATTCAATAGAAGCATTTGTAAACACTGTTAAAAAAAGGTGCTGAAAGAAGCTTATAAATTTTAATAATTTCCAACGATTATTGTTCACTCTAATGCAGTTTCATGTGTGCTTAAGGGACAAAAAAAAATCATCTTTAACATAACTGGTTGTAATGCAGATGGCATGTTAAGTTAGAGTCTATTTTTAATCCATAAACAGTGAAACAAATGGAGAAAGAAAAGACAAAAAGTGCATTGTGTGTGCATGTGGAAGTTTTATGTAATGTTCATCTAATTTCTATTTAAAAAAAATCTTTGCATATAATACAAGAACACAATTTTTGGCATACAGAAAGGTTGTTGAAAGCTGCTTTAGATGCACCAATCGGGCTTTTACTGTTCAGTATTGATTTATTTATTTTTAATTTAAGACCAGGCTTGCTGATTCACATTAGGGATTTTTTCCCACCAACACATAAGCAAATCTAGTCCTGGTTCTTTGATAGAGGTAGTTCTTTATAAACTGAAGATGACAGAAGTTCCTTATATTTTCAGGTATGCACTGAATATATAAAATCTGATTTTTTTTAAGTATTTGATGAAAATCAGTCAATGTAAATTTGTTGATTCTGATTTTAATGCTGCTCCATTAATATTGACAAAACGCATTTCAGTGTTTTTTTTTTTTTTGAAAGCCTAAAACAACAAATTTACAGACAAGATTTCTGTCGACAAACCCTGACAACATAGATGAATAATTAAATTTGAATTTTGCTGCAATTTTAATTTTAGAAAGGGAAATCTGCCATTTTCAGTAAAGCATCTTTTATGTTCTAATGTTTCTGCATTTTACTAATGTTTCTAGACGGGTTTTCTATATGAAAATAACAAAGGGGCTGCAAGTATACAAATATCAGCAGACGCAACAGTTCTTAAGCTTACTAAGAACCTTTTTGAGGGGAAAAACAAATACTGCAGTGTTTTCGATAAAATGTTAAATAGCCTTTGAATTAACTGGATTGAGATAATATATTATATAGTAAGTATGTGGTTCCTACACATTTTTAATGGCCAAATGTCCTTCCTTTCTGGCCAGTTCAATGAACATATAAAAAATATTTAAAAAGGGGTTAGGCATATCCTAAAAACCTAACCCGCAAAAAAATGGATTATAAGGAAGAGAAGAAGGAGGCAACAACACAAACAGATATGTAATTAGATAATGGATGAGCAGATAGATGGATAGTATTATCATAGCCTGGGGATGACAGATTGAAGTTTGGCTGGACAAACATATAAATGAATAAAGTTTTTAGGGGGGGGGGAAGCCTCAAAATGCGTTTTTCCATTCTGGTTTCTAATTCAATACTTACTCTAACCAGGAAAATTCTGCCATCCTTTTCCACATTTTTCCAGAATGGTTAGGATCTACATATTGACTAAAAAACATGTTTTTAAGAAATTGCACTTAAACAAAGTTGTGGCTTTCTTCAGAGTCACATGAAGCAAATAATGCGGGGCATATTTGTGCTTGATTAACACCTTAACCTCACTTCCTGTTTGGCATATCTACCTGTAGCATAACGGCTCTGAAGAAAGGTTTTCCTTAGAGAGCATTTATGATCATGTTTTAGAGCTATAGATTTTATGAATCGATGAATTACAGGATTTCCAAAGGGTTTTCAAGCAGCTAAGAACATTTAAAATACATTTTTCTTCACCAAACATCATTTTAAGTCAGGAGAGTGCAGAAAAACGCAGTCATAATTTTACAGTTTTGAATCCCAGTTTTTATAACAAGCAGTGCCTATTGTGGTACTGAACCACCCAACACGTTAGAAACACTGAATTAATTAATAAGGTTGGAATACAGAAAATGAGAAAATAATCAATAGAATAGCTAAATTTCAAACCATTTTTGAACACATGAAGTAAAAAAAAAAAGGTGGTTATGTGCATATTGAACTTAAAAAGAAAATATTAAGGGACATCCTTACATGTCCCAGGGGGAAAAAAAGCACCAGAAAAGCAACTTACTTGACAAAATATCCTTTGAAAGCACAATCTTCTATATGATGGAAGCATGTAAAAGTGTGAATATCATGTGAATACAAGTAAAATTGCTTTGTTTTACAGCAGTAAGGCTTCAAACAGTAATATAATAATATTAATCTAACCATGTAGATCACTTTCAAACATCAGTTACATGCAGTAACATGTATGAAATCATAACATATATTGCTACAGCACATTATAGCCTGGTAATGCTATGCAGCTCCATGTGCCAATTCAAACCATGTATGCTTGTAGGAGTTAGTAAGTGTGTGTTTTAAAACGTACTGCTGCGCTAAAAAGCACCGGGAACGTATCTGTTGGACTGGAGGAGAGCTATAAACTCCTGTTTCCTCTTGATCTGTCCCATCAGTTTGATGCTCATGGCGAGTAAGATGATCTGAGAACAGAAGCAGAACACAACAACAACAAAAAAAAAGCGTAAGATTCAAGCAGCTACTCGCTAAACGCTAAGCAAGGTAGTGGAAGTTTGATGTAAATGTGATAAAGTAAAAGCCTTACCCAGAATACTCCGCTCCCAAACTGTATAGCCATCACCAAGGAGAAGGCCAACTTCAGTTCAGAGAGATAAATCGGTAGGCAAGGCTGCGGGATGAAACAGCACGGCAACATGAAAGGCTCAAAGCAGCAGGCGTAAACAGGATATTGATCTGGGTGTTGTTAATGTTGTTTTCCACTGTGTCCAATTACACCTACTGAAGTTCACTCGCTGGCTTTATTAGCTGCACCTGACAGAGTGTTTGTCACACCGCACTCAAAAAATCTGTTTACAGAGCGACAGCAAAGGTCAGCGGGAAACGGCCAGTTTGTTCCTCTTTTCGATCAACAGTCACTTAAATGTTAGAAGAAACGCATAAAGAAGCAGACAGCAAGGAACTGGATGGGGCCAAAGCATCCTGGAAGGAGTAGCAGCATGTGGGCTGATGTAAATTGATCATTTATCTAATCAAGAAAAAAAAATCAAAGTGGTTGCTTTTAGACCTCCTGAGATCATTATTGTCAGCCTTTTTTGCATTATTTTGGTGTGGAGCATTGATACATCCTGCCTTCTACCGACATATTAAGATTGTTGCAGCGCTGTCATATGCATCCTTTTGGGCATCGTCAGTATAAATGGCTTCCGTCTCTGGCTGTGTTGAGGATTTTCTGTTTCTGTTGTTACCCTAGAAACAGCATTTGATTAACTTGTTTTATGTTGTTAAGATTTCCCTATTGTGGAATCGGTTAGAGCTACTTCCTGTTTCATGGGTTTTACACCCGGCTTCAGTTGCTAATCAGCATACCTGTAGTGAATTTGCTTGATATTTTTTTTTTATCTTTCCCTGTGTCATATTTTCATCACTCTTGCATTTATAGCCCCATTTATTAAGACATAAGATTTATCTGACACCTTTAAAAGCAATAGTAACTTCTGGGATAGCACCAAACATTTATAGAATTGATGAAGTTATCTATGAGACTGTGTCTGTGATGCGTTTTACCTCTCGATATACATACTGGTTCTTCGGCGCCCCGATAGTGGCGCTGCCCCGTAGTCGAACCTGGTTGAAAGACCAAAGATTAAGCTTGACTATAAAATGAAAAATACTCAATTTCAAATCCTCCTTTAATTGTTTTTCATATCATTTTAATTGTAAATCAACAACTCAGCAGGTAGAGTCTGTTTACGTCTTAAGCTGCAGCATGGTGCCACTTTTTCGTATTGCACTGTATAGAGTTCATGCAACGTCTATAATTGCAGGTGTAGTCAAAGTATTTTGTTTTTAGAGCAGTACTATGAAAGCAAGCTGAAAATGTCCTTTTTGTTGTGTAGAAAACTCACCTTAACAAAAAGTTGTGATATGAATTGTTATAATTCTCAAGCCTAATTCTCTTAGTCTTCATTTTTAATATTACACCAAAAGACCAAAAACTATGTGCTTTAGTTTTTGTAACCACATTAATTTTGATTAAACTACAACGTGATGACCAAAAAACATAAAATAATTCTGATTATGTTGCTAATAATTTAAAAGGCAGGGAGTACTCACGCATTTTCCTGGATAGTGACAGTTACAGGAGGCGGGGATGGATGCACCCCAGTCCTTGTATCCTTCAATGAGACCGCAGCATTCCAACTGGAACGGACACAAACCGGATTAAATTTGAACATACAACGCAGCTAATTAATGAACAACTTGTGTAAAACATTTAACAAGAAAGCAAAGTTTTAGCAAACTAATAACTCACTTTCTGGGATCTCTAAATGAAACAACACCCAGGCTTCCAACATCAGCATGTGAGGTTATATTGAAGTTAAACGAGAAAGTGAGAGAGTGGCTTTTCACCAGAGATGCAGTAAGTTCTTGTCACCACTGGGTGGCGATAGCAAAATTATTTAAAGTTCAGCTACTGTTTTAGTGACGCTGCTGTTCCTTCAGCTTTGCCTTTAAAAAGAAAAGCCGTCAATATCAGTAATCTACATTTAAAATAACCTTCTTTAAGTAACAAAAACAAAACCAGAAGACATTAATTACTAAAATATTTCTGTTTATTATAGTGACCTGAAAAAGTCATCAGAATTTACAAGAATCCATTAGATTGATTTATTTTATATTAACTTTTTAAGTGGGTTGATAACTTTATTAAGAGTTTTCTCGAAAACTAACAATAAGTTAGACATAATAGGAGGTAGAATTTAAAAAAAAGTCGTTCTGTCTAGTAAAAGATTAATTCATTATAAATCTTTGAAACAGATTTTTGCTGGAGGCCTCAATTCATGTGGAGCTAGGGTTCTTATTACAGCCAAGTTTTGCAGGAATTTTAAAGAAAATATAAAATGATAATTAAACTATAAACTTACTTCCTCTTGGATATTATGTAGCAACGTCCTGTTGGCTTTGTTTGGCGAAGTGAGCGGCATCATGGCCAGCAGCTTGGACTCCTCACGGACAACACGTTTCTGAAGACAGACAGAACTCTGAAGAAAACGTTTGCAAAATATACAAACACGTGGGATTTAAACATCGTACCTCATAAACATCTTGGTAACTCAGTGCCGTTCTGATAATTATTGTTTGACTTGCCGCCGCCATCCCGGCTGCGTACTGCACACAGACACACAGGCAGTTAAATACAATAATTATTCCTTCACAAACAGAAACTCAAAAACACACAAGGCGTTTTAAGATTTTTCTTATTTTTTTTACCAGAATCAAACACCATCTCTTCCCTTTGCAGGCCCCGAACACACCGAGCACAGACAGCAGCAGGCAGCCAACCTCGATCACATACATCATTGCTACAGAAATACTGGGAACCATCTGAAGAGAAAAATAAAAACGCATTTCATGTCTTGCAAAATGTTCATACTGCACAAATATATTTGCGTTTTGTCACATTGCAACACTAAACGCCATTGTTTTCCAAGGAAAATGATTTATGGTTATGAATTGTTTTTACAAATAAGTATTGTGAACCTCAAATTTGGTTTATGGTCTTTGGAAATGGAACTTAGGGCTTTTGATTAACCATTGCTTGCCACACTTTAAAATTTTCACTTGGTAGAAAATTAAAACATGTTGAAAATGTACTACTTCCCTTCTGCATGCTACTTCAGGTTAGTCTGTCAGGTAACATCCCATAGAGATGGAGTTTATTATATAAATGTCTACTATTTTGATCTGAACAGGTGCAGTACTTATATAGCCTGATGAAGATTCAGAACCTAACTTTTGAAAATAACTCAACATCTTCCTCTCAAATAGTTGAACAACCAGGTTATTCCGGGGGGATAAAATAGAAATATTGCTTCCATTTTGCATTTGGATTTCATTAATAATTCCTCACCTGCCTTGTTAGCTTTTTTCAGCCGTCAGCAAACATATCTTTGCTTAAAAGCTACATACATCCATATAACTATAGCAAAAACATCAGAAGTATATCTTACCTTGCCAGTTTGTATGAGGTCCCTATGCCAAATAACAGTCATCCTCAACATGAAGAAACACAAAGCCTAGAAAAAAACATAAACACTTATTTATTTTTTAAATAATTTTTGCTTTTAGATCATTTAAAGCAGGTTTAATTCAGGTTTCTGTCATTTGAAATTACATATTTCAGCTTATACTGTAAATCCTTAAAGGTTATGTTTTCTTGAACCCACTGCTGTTACTTCTTAAAGGAACAGTGACTTATTTAGAAAAGAAAGAAAAGCAGTAAAAACCCAACCAATCAAAATATCGACCTGCTTGCATGTAACTCGTGTGACAAACATTACCCCCTTCAAATTGATAATTTATTCATATAACAGTAGCATTTATGTCAGACAAAAACATTAATTTATACATTTTATCAGGCCTGTTCGGGTAAACTCCATTCACAGCCGCTGGAATGTACTTACCATATGAACAGCGTTAGCGAAAATAAACGGCCTTTTCAGGCTCGTTTTATCCGCCACCACGACCACTGAGCTCTTCTGCATTCTCGCTGCTGATTCTTCCAGGCTTTAAAACGGCCCCTTAGTTTTTTTACATAAGAAGAAAACAGAAAGAAGCTTGCGGTGGAGTCTGTAAGGGCATCTGTCGTCTGCATCCGCACAGGACGTCACTGTGATGTGCTGGATGCTGGCTCCGTGCTGCCTTCAGGTGGCGTCCTGAAGTGTAGGAAATAAGAAGTATAGTAGTTATGAGCAGCCCGGTTATTATAAAAGCGCATTAGCAAGGCTGTAACTAGGATTATAGACATGTTAAGTAACTGAAATCTACTTTTGGTAGCTTTTTAAGCTTTCGATATGATTTAATCCTATAAAATATAATTTATCTAATGTTTTGAAATGTTTTGAAATGTTTTGAATTCAAAATAGTTTATTCTCCTGAAATAAAATCATCAAAAAATATGGCAAATTGTAAATGATCTGTTCTGGATGTTTTGCAAAAATCCAGTACTTATTATAAATTTAATGTAATATTGGAACTCTAATAAATTTTATGGCTCTCTTTTCATCCCAGTTCTGACTGTGTCTTTTACTTTAAAAATCTTCAACCCCATCAATGTCTTTACATTCAGACCAAGAAACCAGGCTTCCACTGGTATATGAGTCATAATCCACTATCACTTTGTATTCTGTGAGTGTGGTCCAGTGCTTTCTTTCTTCTCCAAGAAATCTCAGGGAAATCTTAAAATTGATTGATATAATTTGGAGTAAAATCCTAACATCCCAGATTTTTTTTAAGATCTAGTGGTTCAAATAAGCCCAATCACAGTAGTTGTAGCATTCTTTAAATATGATTCTTTATTCCAATCTGATTACAGGTTAAAAATGTTTATGTTAAAATACTTGTCTTGGAATTGTTAGTAAGGAATAGATAAATTAACAACTTAGCTCAATTTATTTATATAGCAGTCCAATCAAAATTATATCACATCACAATCAAATCTGCTTGACTATTTCATTCTAGTTGGTAAAAGGTCGTTCAGGTTGTCTAATACTGAATCCACCCGAAGCAAGCATGTGGCAACAGTGGAGAGGTACCACTCCCTTTTAACAAGAGAAGGCTGCAGCAGAACCAGGCAATCTGAAACAACTGGCTTTGGGTTGAGGAGAGGCAGGAGTGACAGAAATTAAACACAAAGGCACTGGGTCAGGGTACAAAAAAAAGCAAAACAAAGCAACACAAGGTTAATGTCTGCACCCAGGATCTCTGTAGAAGAACCTTATTAACATCTTATTAGAAAAACCTTAAAAAACAAAGACCTTTAAAACGTTACTGGAAATGGTGTACTATTACTATTAGTAACTTTTCCAGTAACATGTGAAGCTTTTGATTTTGTTTCTTTTTATCTATAAGGACAATTGAAATCAGCAGAAGGGTTTGGTAGTTAACTTATCAAATAAATGTTAAAATATGGTTGGAATTTAACTTTTAGATCTACCCACATCTGAAGTACCATTTCCTAAACAACTTGACTTAGGTTAGAAAAGAAAAACACATTATTTCATTCCAGTTGACTCATTGCCTCACAAGTTAACCGTGAAACAAGTTGCTAAGAGGTGGTGCTGTACACTACTGCAACGGTCCTTATAGGACGAGGGGGTTGAGTCAGTTCACTGCCAGCTGACTTCATTTCCCATAGTGCATCATTAGGTATGAGGCTTGGCTGGGTAGAGAGAACAGGTGGGGCAGGTTTCTATTGTTACCACGAGTGATGTGAAGAGGGCAGGACTCAGGTGAGGAAGAACAGGAAAAACTGATGGGAGAAACTCGGTGGGAGGAACCGTAAACGAATGTTTATGTGTGTAAGAGAGCCTGGGACTGCAGACGGCTATAAAAAGATACATCTTTTGACTATCACTAACAGGAAGATTTTTTTTTTCATTTTTATTTATACATACTGGAGCCAGTTTTACAAGAACGTAAAGGATGGGATGGATTTTCATGTCATTTGTTGCCGTGGGCAGTAAAGTGGGTCAACACCTGAGAAGGAGCTAAAAGGAGAAGCTGAACCGAGACCGTTTTTGTCCTGCTGAAAGAGCACAAGAGAGGAAGGACATACTAAACTTTCTGGGAATACTAAAGAGGAAGAATGCATAACTGGACAGGAAAGACCATCTTTTTTTTTTGGAAAATATGCATAGAAACAGTTGATTTCTGATGCTTCTACTATATTAACACAAAAGTATATTAACAGCTAAATATTCTCCTTAGCTGTTGCTGCTTGGAACATTTTTTTTTCCCCAAGTATCAATTTGGGCTCATTTCTGTGCCTCGATTCAACCGTAAAGATAACGCATCACCTTTCAGCTACCAAAGGTCAAACATTCCAAGAGATCTTCAGCTAAAGGAGGGATCATTTCCTCTACTCACACTGAAAACGACACATACACACTCCACTGTACGTTCACCATGCAGGCACCGCCACCTGAGCACGATGACAGTTTTGATTTCCTGTTTAAGATCATCCTCATTGGGGACACCAATGTGGGGAAGACCTGCGTGCTCCAGAACTTTAAGTCAGGGGTTTTCTCTGACAAACAGCAGAACACCATCGGAGTGGACTTTACAGTGAGGACGGTGGATATTGAAGGAAAGAAAGTAAAGGTAAGCTTT